>JAVIAB010000001.1:80830467-80970467 GCA_032433765.1 Megaustenia siamemsis | reverse complement strand
ATCTGTCTTCTTCTTGTTACATTTGGAGCTTTAGAGTGTGTTTCCAAAGATAGCGGTCTGCAGCTATTTCTTCCCAGGTTGCAGTGTTTATGTTCAGAGTCTTCATATCGCGTTTACACACGTCTACAACTCGATGCTTTGAGTCCTTTTGCTAACTAACAGTTGTCCGTAGAGTATATCATTTGGTATGCGGCCATCTTTCGAGGTATAACGTACGCTCCAACTTCTACTAAATATGGTGGCAGCTTTACAACAACAACAGCAACAACAACAACAGAAACAACAACAACAGAAACAAAAGAATCACTTTACGGCCTACATGCGGCTTTCGTCAGAAAAATAAAACATTATAAACGGACAACGAAATGAAGATAAAACTCTACTACAACTTTAATTACCATAACTAGTAGATGAAGGAGAACTAAAAATAAAATAGAAATTAAATGAAATTAAATGCGATGACAAGTCAAATCAAAAGGATAAATTACATGCTATATCACAAGTGGGAGCCGCAATAGCTCAGTGGTTAGTGAACTTGACTACAAAGGACAAGAGTTAGGGTTCGATCCCAACCGACGGCTTCCGGTTCACCCAGCCTTTAATGGGTACCAGATTTTTTTTCTGGGAAAGTAAAGCGGCACGGGCGTAATACCGACCACATTACCCCAAAAATCATGTGCCGAAGGTCTGTAAAATATATGGTCACTAACACCATATTCTCTATACGCCACTTGGCGAGACGGGGGCACTTTACTTTTCCTCACAATATCACAAGTAAATAAATAATAATAAAAAACAAATGAAATAAAGCACGTAGCTTAATAATCAACACATGAGCTCAGACACTTCAAGACTAATATAGAGATAAGAGCAATGTCCATGTAACCAACGATCTCATCTAAAAATTGAGAACAGGAGATGGACATGTGTCAGACAAGTGCTCAGTCGAGACAAAAGAAAAAAAAAAAGAATTTTTAAAACAGACTCTTATATAGGAAACCTCAGGATATAAGAAAAGAGGAAAAGCAAGAGATGCATTAAAAAAACACTTATAAGAGAAGCAAAGTTGGCAGGCATACACTCAGGCGATGAACACTACGATCTCTTTGGAACGTTTAAAGCGCTGGAAGGATCAATATTAAATGTAAAGTCTGTCATTGTGTTGCTGTAATAGATTGCTACTTTCATTATGTTGCTGTAATAGATTGCTACTGTCATTGTGTTGCTGTAATAGATTGCTACTTTCATTATGTTGCTGTAATAGATTGCTACTGTCATTGTGTTGCTGTAATAGATTGCTACTGTCATTATGTTGCTGTAATAGATTACTACTGTCATTGTGTTGCTGTAATAGATTGCTACTATCATTGTGTTGCTGTAATAGATTGCTACTGTCATTATGTTGCTGTAATAGATTGCTACTGTCATTGTGTTGCTGTAATAGATTGCTACTGTCATTATGTTGCTGTAATAGATTGCTACTTTCATTATGTTGCTGTAATAGATTGCTACTGTCATTGTGTTGCTGTAATAGATTGCTACTGTCATTGTGTTGCTGTAATAGATTGCTACTGTCATTGTGTTGCTGTAATACATTGCTACTGTCATTGTGTTGCTGTAATAGATTGCTACTGTCATTATGTTGCTGTAATAGATTGCTACTGTCATTGTGTGCCTGTAATAGATTGCTACTGTCATTATGTTGCTGTAATAGATTGCTACTGCCAATATGTTGCTGTAATAGATTGCTACTTTCATTATGTTGCTGTATTAGATTGCTACTGTCATTGTGTTGCTGTAATAGATTGCTACTTTCATTATGTTGCTGTAATAGATTGCTACTTTCATTATGTTGCTGTAATAGATTGATACTTTCATTATGTTGCTGTAATAGATTGCTACTTTCATTATGTTGCTGTAATAGATTGCTACTGTCATTATGTTGCTGTAATAGATTGCTACTGTCATTATGTTGCTGTAATAGATTGCTACTGTCATTGTGTTGCTGTAGTAGATTGCTAGTATCATTATGTTTCTGTAATAGATTGCTACTGTCATTATGTTGCTGTAATAGATTGCTACTGTCATTATGTTGCTGTAATAGATTGCTACTGTAATAATGTTGCTGTAATAGATTGCTACTGTCATTATGTTGCTGTAATAGATAGCTACTTTCATTATGTTGCTGTAATAGATTGCTACTGTCATTATGTTGCTGTAATAGATTGCTACTGTCATTATGTTGCTGTAATAGATTGCTACTGTCATTATGTTGCTGTAATAGATTGCTACTGTCATTGTGTTGCTGTAGTAGATTGCTAGTGTCATTATGTTTCTGTAATAGATTGCTACTGTCATTATGTTGCTGTAATAGATTGCTACTGTCATTATGTTGCTGTAATAGATTGCTACTGTCATTATGTTGCTACAATAGATTGCTACTGTCATTGTGTTGCTGTAATAGATTGCTACTGTCATTGTGTTGCTGTAATAGATTGCTACTTTCATTATGTTGCTGTAATAGATTGCTACTTTCATTATGTTGCTGTAATAGATTGCTACTTTCATTATGTTGCTTTAATAGATTGCTACTTTCATTATGTTGCTGTAATAGATTGCTACTTTCATTATGTTGCTGTAATAGATTGCTACTGTCATTATGTTGCTGTAATAGATTGCTACTGTCATTGTGTTGCTGTAGTAGATTGCTAGTGTCATTATGTTTCTGTAATAGATTGCTACTGTCATTATGTTGCTGTAATAGATTGCTACTGTCATTATGTTGCTGTAATAGATTGCTACTGTCATAATGTTGCTGTAATAGATTGCTACTGTCATTATGTTGCTGTAATAGATTGCTACTTTCATTATGTTGCTGTAATAGATTGCTACTTTCATTATATTGCTGTAATAGATTGCTACTTTCATTATGTTGCTGTAATAGATTGCTACTGTCATTATGTTGCTGTAATAGATTGCTACTGTCATTATGTTGCTGTAATAGATTGCTACTGTCATTGTGTTGCTGTAGTAGATTGCTAGTGTCATTATGTTTCTGTAATAGATTGCTACTTTCATTATGTTGCTGTAATAGATTGCTACTGTCATTATGTTGCTGTAATAGATTGCTACTGTCATTATGTTGCTACAATAGATTGCTACTGTCATTGTGTTGCTGTAATAGATTGCTACTGTCATTGTGTTGCTGTAATAGATTGCTACTATCATTATGTTGCTGTAATAGATTGCAACTTTCATTATGTTGCTGTAATAGATTGCTACTGTCATTATGTTGCTGTAATAGATTGCTACTGTCATTGTGTTGCTGTAGTAGATTGCTACTGTCATTGTGTTGCTGTAGTAGATTGCTAGTGTCATTATGTTTCTGTAATAGATTGCTACTTTCATTATGTTGCTGTAATAGATTGCTACTGTCATTATGTTGCTGTAATAGATTGCTACTGTCATTATGTTGCTACAATAGATTGCTACTGTCATTGTGTTGCTGTAATAGATTGCTACTGTCATTGTGTTGCTGTAATAGATTGCTACTATCATTATGTTGCTGTAATAGATTGCAACTTTCATTATGTTGCTGTAATAGATTGCTACTATAATTATGTTGCTCTAATAGATTGCTACTATCGTTATGTTGCTGTAACAGATATGATACTATCATTAAAATAAAACACTAAACTCAAGGTCACGAAAACGATAGAGCTATAGTTATATTAAAACCATTAGTAAACATAGCAACAGCAGGACAGGCCAACAGATAACTAAAAAGACTACAATCTATATCACCGTACTGATAGGAAATGTCAACTCAACAACACGTGGAGCCTATGAGAAGACTATAAGTCTGAATATAACATCACATGATTGACTAAAATGTATCAATAACAACAACCTGCCAGCAATATTTAAAGCGGATGTAGACTAAAATGTATCAATAACAACAACCTGACAGCAATATTTAAAGCGGATGTAGACTAAAATGTATCAATAACAACAACCTGACAGCAATATTTAAAGCGGATGTAGACTAAAATGTATCAATAACAACAACCTGACAGCAATATTTAAAGCGGATGTAGACTAAAATGTATCAATAACAACAACCTGACAGCAATATTTAAAGCGGATCTAGACTAAAATGTATCAATAACAACAACCTGACAGCAATATTTAAAGCGGATCTAGACTAAAATGTATCAATAACAACAACCTGCCAGCAATATTTAAGGCGGATGTAGAATAAAATGTATCAATAACAACAACCTGCCAGCAATATTTAAAGCGGATGTAGACTAAAATGTATCAACAACAACAACCTGACAGCAATATTTAAAGCGGATCTAGACTAAAATGTATCAATAACAACAACCTGCCAGCAATATTTAAAGCGGATCTAGACTAAAATGTATCAATAACAACAACCTGCCAGCAATATTTAAAGCGGATCTAGACTAAAATGTATCAATAACAACAACCTGACAGCAATATTTAAAGCGGATCTAGACTAAAATGTATCAATAACAACAACCTGCCAGCAATATTAAAAGCGGATGTAGACTAAAATGTATCAATAACAACAACCTGCCAGCAATATTTAAGGCGGCTGTAGACTAAAATGTATCAATAACAACAACCTGACAGCAATATTCCATGTGGTTCTAGACGAACATCTATTTTTTTTTTGTGTTAGACAAAATAAATATATATATATTTTTTCTGTTTCAGAGAAATGGGTTATTGAAATGTTTATCTTTGAAATTGTTGACATTTGTTTGTTTGTTTGTAGATGTTGTGTAGGAGTTATCTTCTCATGCTCTGAAAGTTGTTAATTCTTTTCTGAAATTGAAACATATTATTCTTTTATAATTTTGAAAGAAAAGACACAAAGCTAATATCATCTTCCTGGCCTGGATACATGTGTTTAATTTATAGAGTATGTTTGTTATACCTGGTGAAGACTTTTGCCGAAACGTTGCAGTGTGTCTTATCTTTCTGTTAGTTTATCTGCTCCATACCAATTTATGTTTATTTTTTTATGTTCATATTAAAATAAAAAAGCAAAAAGAAAGTTAATTTCCAACATTAGGAAGAAACAATTATCATTTTTTGGTCGTGTAATGAGAAGAGAACTGGAATATACTGTAACAACTGGGAAAATTGAGGGAGGAAGAGATAGAGGGAAGCAAAGAGAAAAAATACCAGACAGCTTAAGATAATGGCTTGGCAGAAGGTCAACAACAGAAATGATAAATAGCTGTCGTGATCGGAAGTTGTGGAGAGATATGATCACCTACGCCAGCAGGCCCGGTACTTGATGATGATGATGATGATGATTTTAAAAAAAGAACTTAAAAGGGAACATCATTGTTGTCAGAGTAAAACTCCTGCCAGGTCGTGTAGCTTGGCCTGCTACAGCATGCAGCTGACAGAACAACATGAGTTTTTTTGGTTTTGTTTTGTTTTTTGTTTTGGCCATGTAATGAGAAGGGAGCAGCTGGATTATATGGTAACAACTGAGACACCTGAAAGACAAAAAGATAGAGGAAAACAAATAGAAAAGATACCAAACAGCTTAAGAGAATGGCTTGGCAGGAGGGCAACAACAGAAATGATAAATAATTGTCGAAATCGAAAGTTGTGGAGAGACATGCTCACCTACTCCAGCAGGCATGGCACTTTGATGATGATGAAGAATAACACAACATAAATGAACAATATAATCATGTGTCAACTATTCGTGCTAATTCACAACAACGAATGTCGTTTTACAACCACAATCTTCTATCAGAAGTGGAGATTTCAGAAGAAGAAAAATCATGTCCAATTATACCACCAAGAAAAAAAAAAGCACAACATGATTAATTTATTGCATCCAATCTTGGGTATAGAGACACCACTTGATCCATCTCTATTGTGGTGGTAATTACATTAGAAAATGATCGATATAAAGTTCATATATATTGTTTCTTTATTATCAAGACTTCAATGAAAGTAAAATCATAAGAGATATGACTTCTTGCTCGACATAAATTATGTTCTTCATTATTAATTCGTTTAATATGTCCCCGTATGGGTAACGGTAACTCATACGTGTCTTGAAGTGCATGGGCGTAACACATAATAGGGAATATTAACACCAGGCAGAAGGGGTGCAATTTCTTCTCCAATTTTCAAATATATTAGCCCACACATCCACTACGTTGATCTAAATATATACATTTTTATTTATTTATTTTATTTTTCAATCGGCAATCAGCGGGTGGCCGAGTCGATAACTCGCTAGGCTTTAAACCTGGAGAACACGGGTATGAATCCTGTAAGTGTTCACATTTTTTTCTTTCGGCGTAAAATAAAAACTCGTGGCGACTGTTCAGGACAAGCGGCCTTTATTCTCCAATCTCATATATCCCCCCCCCCCCCCCCCCCCCCCCCCCCCTCATCCCCTCGTCAGAGCCCGGAAATGCCGTAAAGATGTTTTTGTTTCCTTAATGCCGCAATCACACTAACCAAGACACGTTCTCAAAACATTAACTCACATGTTCCAACATCTCTTAAGACGGTAAAATCAATAAAGAAATAGACATTCCGTGCAACAAGGGAAACCAAATATTTGGGACAGATATCCTCTATGTTTTAACACAAAGCAATACCTGTTACCACCAAGAAAATTCTTAGAGTATATTCATTGCAACATTGGGCTACCAATATACTATTTGGTTACTTACAACTAAGCATATAGGAAAGCTTGTAACAACAGAGATGAGATGTAGGAGAAAAGTGCTTGGAGTGACAAGAAAAGACAGCATTATAAATGATGTTAAACAAGAAAGAGCTACATACAGAAACAACAAATAAACTGGTTTGCCCATGTAGAAAGAATGTTATGTGATCCCTTACCATACAAATCATATATTAAAAGAGGAGAAGGGAGAAGAGCAAGAGGCAGACCCAGAGTAAGATGGACAGACAACATTGAAGAAATGCCGCAAGAACATCAATTGACAATGTGTGAAACAGCCAAAAGGGCGAAAACTAGAACTTTGTAGCTCCCTCGACACCGGAACGAGTACAAGAGAAAGAGAGGAAGTGAAGAAAGAGAAAGATCCTAACCACACAACTCACACACAATCTTACAACAATTGCTCGCACATTCTAACCACATAACCCCCCCCCCCCCTCACACACACACACAATCTTACAGCAATAACTAACACATTCTAACCACATTAAACCACACACCACCCAACTTATTAACAGTCACCCTTTAACATAACCCACATGAACCAACATGGCCTCACACCGCCCAACCCCACACACTTCACCCACCACTACCGGCAAGCCCATCCCCACACTCCCACCCACACCCCCACACACAACAACCACACACTAACTCTTAGACGAGTCAGCCGTTGCCCCTGAAATGGCCAGGTTATTGTTGGAGTTCAAGGACAAGAGGTCATCCTCTCTGGCCAAAACCTTCTCAACTTTGGTCATCCTCTGCTTCAACTTCTGTTGTGTGATGTTAAACTCTGCCAAAAGTCGGGCAAATCGAGTCTGGAGATTGTCTAAACTCGAATCAATTCTCTCAACTCGTTGTTCTGTCGTCTCCTGCTTCTCTTCAGCTCGGCGCATCGCTTCCTCGTCCAGCAGGTTATCCTTCATCAGAATCTTTCGACCTGCTTCTATCAACTTCCTCTTGGCTTCAGGATATTCTGTGAGAGCATCCCACAGGGATTCCTTGGATAGACAAAAGAGGTCGGAATATCCCAGGCTGCGAACATTTGCTGTCCGTCGATTACCTGTCTTGTTTCCAGCAATATTCAAGATGCTGACCTGTCAATAAACAAATAGATATGATTAGTTCACTGACATGAGATGTATTTAGTTCTTTTTACAATTAGCACTGCAGTAGTAGACTCCGTCAGTCAAGGTAGCCTCCGTCAGTCATAGTAGTTTCCGTCAGTCATAGTAGCCTACGTCAGTCACAGTAGCATCCGTTAGTCATAGTAGTCTCCGTCAGTCACAGTAGCATCAGTCAGTCATAGTAGCCTCCGTCAGTCACAGTAGCCTCCGTTAGTCACAGTAGCATCCGTCAGTCACAGTAGCCTTCGTCAGTCACAGTAGCATCCGTTAGTCATAGTAGCCTCCGTCAGTCACAGTAGCATCCGTCAGTCACAGTAGCCTTCGTCAGTCACAGTAGCATCCGTCAGTCACAGTAGCCTCCGTCAGTCACAGTAGCATCCGTCAGTCACAGTAGCATCCGTCAGTCACAGTAGCCTTCGTCAGTCACAGTAGCATCCGTCAGTCACAGTAGCTGTTGCAGGGTTTCTATCTGATTTCTTTGTAACTTATTACTTGTACTTTCATTTGACACACATATATAACTCATCAATCTTTTAGTACAAGTATAAACAAGGTCTTTATTGGTGTTACTTGACATAGCCTATCGGCGATGATGAATTGTCAAATAACGTTTGTGTGTGGCCGTTTCGTATTCATAAAGTTCTATCTGTGGTTATCTATCTATCTTGTTGACCGTATACTCCGTATAGTATTCTTAAGTACATCTGCCTGTCTCTTTCTGATAGTGCTGAGGAACTAGTATCTGAATGTGCTCAGTCTGGCCGAGTGTGGCCGAATTGTCTCGAGTCTGGCCGAGTATAGCTGAGTCTCCCGAGTGTAGCTAAATGTCTCTCTAGCTACTGCTCCTCGCCCCAAAAGCATTCTGGGGCTCTCCTCTCCTAAATCTCCCTAGTTCCCAGGGTCTCGGGGTTTAAGTCCCAGGTGACCACACCCCCCGACCACTGATACGGCCTAACCTACGTCTCCTGACCGTCACTATCTCTCTAGCTCCGCCTTTTTTAATTATCTCTAAAGTCTTATTACTTTAGGATTCCTGTCGAACCTGTCCATCTTCCTAAGTCCGTCCCCTAACAACTAAAACTCGAGGCGATTTCCAATTCAGAGACTCAAAGAGTAATCACTGCTGAACGTAAAGATAACCTGGTCTTTTGATTACGCGGGGCAGTTTAGTTGTCCGCTTTCATCTCAGGTCTTCACTGGACTTCAAGGTGTCTGCCGATATAAGAGTTTCCGGTCTAGTCTTAGTGCTACTCTACTCCGTGTCCACACCTGCGCGACTGGAGCTTATCGCCCCTTCGTCGCGTTACATAACTTACAAGCTTCAGACTGGACATATGTCCGCCTTTCACTGGTAATCTTCAAGTTGATTACGACTCAGCGACTGAGTGGGTAGACTTAACGTCTCCTTGCTAATCCTCTGAAGATTGTCTTTGCTACGCCGCCTAAAACTATCCTACTTCACATCGTCATCGCCTCATTCTTTTATTCTTCTGTCTATCGTCATATTCTTCTATTCTTCCATTATCGCCCATGACTGAGTCACACTATAACATATATCTCCCTCAACATTTCAGTTGAATTGGTCTATTCATTGATCAATTTAACTCAAAATAAAAACATAGTGTGACTGCTCTCTTTCTACTTCCTTAATGGGCTAACCAATTCCTTTTTTCTCATTGTACATCAATTATTACAACAATTAGAAATACAAATTCAACATCTATAAACTGGAATCTCAAAAGAAAAATCCATCATGTATACAATCATCTTACAACATCGCTCTGCCATGCCACTTTGTTTGCTTTGAAGCCTCTGACTAACGTGACGTCACTCTGGACCTAGCCTGAATGTAGGCCAGCTAAATTGAGGTCATCGTCTGTTTTGTCTATGTCTACCCACATTTCTTTCCGTCTCTTAATTTAAACTGGTAGGTTCTGTAATTGGTGTTTACATATACAACATTCATAATTCTACAACAATATCATGACATTCAATAAACATCTTTGCGACACAACATGTGTCTCATGTATACAAAACATTTTGTGGAAACATCAATTCTGAAATATTAAGGCTCGATCGGCCTTCGCACTGTACTCTCTTAATTGCCTAATAAGACGTGTTTAGTCTTTCTTCGGCATCATATCTGTGCCAGTTCTGAAAAAGAAACAAGACCCGTCTACTCTGTTCTCTTATTCTCCCTGATCACGTGTTCTTCTGGCACTGATAATAAAGTTGTCTGCATAGCAATACGCTTTCTACAGAATCTCTTAGCCACAGGCTTAATTTACTGGTCAACTCATGTCGGGTCGACAGTCTTCTTATCTGTTCCTTCTCCCCGCATATTCCTAAATTTTAGGCAATTCTCCCCGTCAACATATAATTACATTTTCATAAAATTGTCTTTTAAAAAATGTGCATTTCACAACATGTTTCTCCTCAAATCATACACCCCACAGTCTTGGACAGACCGAACATTGAAGCATAGAGTAATCTCAAACACATAGCAATCAAAATTATGACTTAAATTTGATACAGAATCTAGTCTGTCTAGACTTCCATCAAAATATCCACAACACACTACATACACACATCTGTACATCTCACAGTGCTGTTCCACACTTGGAATTCCTATATAACTCAGAGTCTCTCCAACTCGGGTCACTGACTCTCTCGTCTCTTCTTAGTCTCCTAAGACTCTCTCCATGCATACTCTATTTTCTGTAAATTCTGAGTTCTCTTAACTTGACTCTAACTTTTTTAAACCGATGTAAACATGGTTATCATTTTGTTTGTTTTCTTCAGGTGACTCACTAACATCTTCATGCATATAGTTCTGTCTCCTCATTAAAGCAACAGTACATTTACAGACTCCTCATCATTCAGTGCACACTGACATTATACATATAAAATTCGTCTCAAAGTTAGTAGACTCATACACATTATTAGTTACAACATCCACAAGTAAAATAATTACAATTCTTAATATGTATGTTTCTTCTTTTTGTATCTTTTATCTCTTCCATCACTAGTGGTTGTCAGGTCTCCTCTTTCTGACCTATGATCTTCTCTGAATTTGTTACCTTTATCTATTTCTTTCTGGTGGTCAAAAAACTCTTGCCGTCGTCCCAATCGTATGGCAAAAGGCAGGTCTACTTTGACTCTTTCATCGTCTTTTCTTCTTCTTTCAGCGATAATGGCATCACGTTCTGGTGTTCCCAATGGCCAAAATTTCACTTGCTCTGCCTTTTCTATTTGGGTCTTTTCAAACTCTTCATTTATGGCAGCAACCCTCCTTTCTCGTATTGTAGGCAATCTGTCAGTTTCAGGACGTTTCTTGCTACCTTTTACCCCATCTGCCATATCCTCTAATTCCTTGTCCATTTCACGCGCATATTTATCAGCTGCTTTCTCTAATGCATGAAACACTGCTAGTTCGTTAATTTTCTTCTCAGCACTTTACTTACAACCTCTACACTATTTGTATCACTGTTGCGTTCTATCCTATCAAGTTTCCCTTTCTCGTTTTCCTTCTTCAAATTTTCTGTAGTAGATTTCTTTCGCCTTAGAGACGCTACCTCTTCCTCTAAGTCAGACTTCTCTCGTATTAGGTTCTTTACTTTGTCATCTACTTCTGATTTCTCCTTTCTTAAACTTACAACTAAATCCTTGGACACTTTAACTTCACCTAAAAGTTGGCTATTCTGTGCTTTCATCTCATCGACTTCTCGACTCATACATACACTGTGTCTGTCAGTCTCAGCCTTTTGTTCTTCAAGTGCTTCAAGCTCTTTAATTCTTGTTTTTAGACACTTGTTTTTGCACTCTAGCCTATCTACTGTGTCTTTCAGCTCTAACAGCATCAACTCATCTCTTTCACTTCTCTTTTCCATAATTCTTATCTCGGCATCTTTTCTTGATATCACATCTTCTAGGATGTTTGTAGCCACACAGGCGTCTCTAACTTGTTTCTTCACCTCCCTCGTTTGTGTTATCTTATCATTATGTTTAGTTTGTCCTCTAACCTCTACAGTCTGTGTTTGTGCACTGCTTACCTGTGTCACTAATACTTCTCTATCAGTACCTTCTGTTTGTGTAGCACTGTCGATCATTCTGTTCTCAGTCTCTTCTAATTCCTTCTCCTTTCTGATTAATTTGTATTGTTTCAGGCTAGACAGCCTGTTGGTCTTGATGTTTGGGCCGTTTGATTTGGACCACTTGGTCGTTCTCGCATCCACGTGCTTGGTTGCGCGCTTCTCTTTGACTCCAGAGGGATCTTGCCAACCACGCCTGGGTGTTGGGTTAACATGCTGTGTCCACAAGTTTGATCTACCATTCACTTTATTCATTTCAATCCTGTCTACACTATTTATTTCATAGCTCTTACGTCCAGCAGTTTGTCTTTTGTCCTTCCATCTCCACCTAGATTCCTGGGGTGCTAATCTTCTTCCGTGAAAATGCCTTGTTTCCCTTCTCACTGCATATACTTCTTTACTCAATTCACCTAGTCGTCCCTTATTTCTCCATCTATTACTCGCTTGATTAATTTCCTTAGGCTTTTCTACTATTTTTCTTTTATTAAACCATTCACTGATGGTTGGACGTTCTTCAGGTAGGTTTAAATTCAATTTCTTCATGAACCCGATTTCTTTAATAGAGATATTAATCGCTTCATCTAGCGTCTCAGGGTTCAGCCTCGCTAAGTGTAGTTTTAGATCTGTGGATATTAGTCCATCTATAAAAGTCTCTATTAATTGTCTACCAAAACTGTCAGTATCTAAACCAGATTCCTCTGCTAGCTCTAAAAGTCTATTACTGTAAGCAGTTATTGTCTCCCTCTTTCTTGTTTAAACTTCCTCAAAAGTATGAAAGCAGTGTAGGCATCTCCTACAGCAGCATACCTAGTTTTTAATTCTATCTTGAGGGACTTCCATGTGCTTGAAGGTTCATTCTTTAGCCTTCTCTGGATGAAGTCAGATACTTCGCCTCTACTTGTTTTAAAAGCTATTAATTTCTTGTCTTCCTCATTTATAGGAAAAATGAGAGCATACTTTTCAATTTCTGCCATCCATTGTCTGAACTTGGATGGATCGCCAGAGTAATTTGAGATACTGGCACTCACTTCTTGCTGTCTAAAACTATTTTCTAAACCGGTGATGACTCTACTAATTTCTTGCAGGGTCTGCAACGTGGGAGTCATGCCTCTCTTCATCTTGATAATTAATTAATTAATAATAAACTTATTCGCTAGCAACACACACACGCACACACGTTTAGATAAGTCAAAGCCTTTCTACTTTCTTCCACTAACACTCAAGAAAAAAACTTATTTACTTCACACTAACATTGTTCAACATACCAAATAAATCTCTAAAATAAGAAAAATCCAACTTACATGTTTCTGAAGTCCATGGAATACCTAGCACACCTTTATAACATCCTAACAACTACACAATAATATACTAATTTAAAACAATAATTAACTAACTACTTAGTCTTTTTTCTTAGGTTCTCAACGTGGACATCAGTTTTCACATAAGGCATAAGGTTCTCTTTGCTGTCCGATGCATTTCACATTTATTTCAAACACAAGTAATCTTTCACCTCCGGAATAGTAAAAAAAAGTCACGAACTGACAGCTTCTCTAGTGTTTTTTTTTTTTCACAATGATGTGTTCTGTATAGTAAATATAGTGTTTTTCTTATAATTTCTTGGCTGCTCGGTGGCACTCGTTGCTGTAAGTATGTAGGTTTACGCTGGAAGTGCGTAGGTTTACGCTGGAAGTGCGTAGGTTTGCGCTGGAAGTGCGTAGATGGACGTCAGAGTTGGTTAAGAGAAAATTCTTACTTTTTTTTTTTTTTTTCTTCCAGGTCCTTCTTTAAAAGAATAAAATCCTGCGTCACGGCAACAGAAAGGAATGATAAGATGTTGCAGACATGTCTCTATCTGATAGTTATCTATCTATCTTGTTGACCGTATACTCCGTATAGTATTCTTAAGTACATCTGCCTGTCTCTTTCTGATAGTGCTGAGGAACTAGTATCTGAATGTGCTCAGTCTGGCCGAGTGTGGCCGAATTGTCTCGAGTCTGGCCGAGTATAGCTGAGTCTCCCGAGTGTAGCTAAATGTCTCTCTAGCTACTGCTCCTCGCCCCAAAAGCATTCTGGGGCTCTCCTCTCCTAAATCTCCCTAGTTCCCAGGGTCTCGGGGTTTAAGTCCCAGGTGACCACACCCCCCCGACCACTGATACGGCCTAACCTACGTCTCCTGACCGTCACTATCTCTCTAGCTCCGCCTTTTTTAATTATCTCTAAAGTCTTATTACTTTAGGATTCCTGTCGAACCTGTCCATCTTCCTAAGTCCGTCCCCTAACAACTAAAACTCGAGGCGATTTCCAATTCAGAGACTCAAAGAGTAATCACTGCTGAACGTAAAGATAACCTGGTCTTTTGATTACGCGGGGCAGTTTAGTTGTCCGCTTTCATCTCAGGTCTTCACTGGACTTCAAGGTGTCTGCCGATATAAGAGTTTCCGGTCTAGTCTTAGTGCTACTCTACTCCGTGTCCACACCTGCGCGACTGGAGCTTATCGCCCCTTCGTCGCGTTACATAACTTACAAGCTTCAGACTGGACATATGTCCGCCTTTCACTGGTAATCTTCAAGTTGATTACGACTCAGCGACTGAGTTGGGTAGACTTAACGTCTCCTTGCTAATCCTCTGAAGATTGTCTTTGCTACGCCGCCTAAAACTATCCTACTTCACATCGTCATCGCCTCATTCTTTTATTCTTCTGTCTATCGTCATATTCTTCTATTCTTCCATTATCGCCCATGACTGAGTCACACTATAACATAGCCTCCGTCAGTCACAGTAGCATCCGTCAGTCACAGTAGCCTCCGTCAGTCACAGTAGTCTCCGTTAGTCACAGTAGCCTATGTCAGTCACAGTAGCATCCGTTAGTCATAGTAGCCTCCGTCAGTCACAGTAGCATCAGTCAGTCACAGTAGCATCCGTCAGTCACAGTAGTCTCCGTTAGTCACAGTAGCCTACGTCAGTCACAGTAGCATCCGTTAGTCATAGTAGCCTCCGTCAGTCACAGTAGCATCCGTCAGTCACAGTAGCCTCCGTCAGTCACAGTAGCCTCCGTTAGTCATAGTAGCCTCCGTCAGTCAAGATATCCTCCGTCAGTCATAGTAGCCTCAGTCAGTCATAGTAGCCTCCGTCAATAAAGTACCCTCAGTCAGTCATAGTAGCCTCCGTCAGTCATAGTAGCCTCCGTCAGTTATAGCAGCCTCTATCAATCATAGTTGATTGTTTTTGTAGCCCCTTATGAAATATTAAGATGTAGGGTTCGATCCAACCGACGGCTTCCGGGTTCACCCAGCCCTTAATGAGTACTGAAATTTTTTTCTGGGAAAAGTAAAGCGGCACGGGCGTTAGTTATACCGACCAGATTACCCCAAAAATCATGTGCCGAATGTCTGTAAAATGTATGGTCATTAACACCATATTCCCTATACGCCACTTGGCGTGACGGGGGCTCTTTACATTTTTTTTTTACTTAGGAAATATTGTTTCTTTTCTTTCGTCATGTAATCTTCTTTTCTATGAATCTCCTTCTTGCTTTAGAGTGTGTTTCCAAAGATTGCGGTCTGTAATATCAGCTTTATAAAAAGATCATAAAACATCAGCTTTATGTGCTCTCTGTGATGATTGTGGTTTATGTACATCAGCTTTATGTGCTCTCTGTGATGATTGTGGTTTATGTTTATGTACATCAGCTTTATGTGCTCTCTGTGATGATTGTGGTTTATGTTTATGTACATCAGCTTTATGTGCTCTCTGTGATGATTGTGGTTGTACATCAGCGTTATGTGCTCTCTGTGATGATTGTGGTTTATGTTTATGTACATCAGCTTTATGTGCTCTCTGTGATGATTGTGGTTTATGTTTATGTACATCAGCTTTATGTGCTCTCTGTGATGATTGTGTTTTATGTTTGAGTACATCAGCTTTATGTGCTCTCTGTGATGATCGTGTTTTATGTTTATGTACATCAGCTTTATGTGCTCTCTGTGATGATTGTGGTTTATGTTTATGTACATCAGCTTGATGTGCTCTCTGTGATGATTGTGGTTTATGTTTATGTACGTCAGCTTTATGTGCTCTCAGTGATGATTGTGTTTTATGTTTGAGTACATCAGCTTTATGTGCTCTCTGTGATGATTGTAGTTTATGTTTATGTACATCAGCTTTGTGTGCTCTCTGTGATGATCGTGTTTTATGTTTATGTACGTCAGCTTTATAGCAATAAAACTATTAAAAATGGCAAAGCCACAGGACCAGATGAAATTCCTTCGGAAGCCATCAAAGCAGATATTAACACCTCTACCAAGATGTTACATGATCTATTAGATAAAATTTGGGAGAGGGAAGAAATACATAAAGACTGGAAAGAAGGTTATATGATCAAATTACCAAAGAAAGGATGTTTACAGCAGTGCGAAAATTATAGGGAATTATGCTACTATCAGTGCCAGGAAAAATATTAAGCAGAATCATTCTGGAGAGACTAAAAGAGGCCATAGAGAAACATTTGAGAGATGAACAAGCAGGTTTTAGGAAGAACAGATCATGTGCTGATCAAATAACTACTCTACATATAATAGTTGAACAAAGTATAGAACTAAAATCCCCACTTTATATTGGATTCATAGATTACGAAAAGGCATTTATAGTTTAGACAGAGGAATGCTTTGGAAGTTGCTGAGTCATTACGGAATCACCAGAAAGTTTATTAACCTGATAAAAACAATGTATGAAGGAACAAAATGTAGTGTGGTGCATGAAGGACAGCTTACAGAAACATTTGAAATAAGAACAGGAGTAGGGCAGGGATGCCTTCTGTCTCCATTTCTCTTTTTACTGGCCATAGATTGGATTATGAAAATAACTCAAAACAACAGAAATGGGATTCTGTGGTCACTGACCAAACAACTTGATGATTTAGACTTTGCTGATGACACAATTCTCCTATCACACAGCCATCAACAGATACAGGATAAAATGAGCATACTTGATGAGAGATCACAACAGCTAGGACTGAAGATTAATAGAGATAAGACCAACATTATGAGAATTAATACAGTTGGCAATAACCAAATAAAACTAGGAGAAATACCTCTACTAGACGTACAATCTTACATATATCTGGGCAGTAATATAGATAAAGAGGGAGGAACAGAAAATGATACCAAAATAAGGATATCAAAAGCAAGAGGAGCTTTCATTGCACTGGGAAACATATGGAAATTCAAAGAAATTAGGTTAAATACAAAATTAACAATTTTCAACTCAAATGTTAAGGCGGTCCTATTATATGGCTGTGAAACATGGAGAACAACAAAATTGACAATCACGAAGATACAGATTTTCATTAATGGATGCTTGCAGAATAAAAGGATGGAAATGGCAGGACAAAATCACTAACATAGAATTATGGAAATGTACCAGTCACACACCAGTGGATAAAGAGATACAGCGAAGACGATGGCGCTGGATAGGACACACACTACGGAAGCCAACTGAGAGTATTACACAACAGGCCATTCTTTGGAATCCCCAGGGGAAAAGACAAAGAGGAAGACCAAGGAATTCTTGGAGAAGACAGATAGAAGCAGAGATGAAGATGATGGGGAAGACATGGAATGATCTTAAAAGAATGGCAAAAAAACAGAACGACTTGGAAAGTGTTTGTTGAAGACCTATGCTCCACTGGGAGCTAAAAAGGTAGAAGAAGAAGGAGACGTCAGCTTTATATGCTCTCTGTGATGATCATGTTTTATGTTTATGTACATCAGCTTTATGTGATCTCTGTGATGATTGTGTTTTATGTTTGTGTACGTCAGCTTTATGTGCTCTCTGTGATGATCGTGTTTTATGTTTGTGTACATCATCTTTATGTGCTCTCTGTGATGATTGTGTTTTATGTTTATGTACGTCAGCTTTATGTGCTCTCTGTGATGATTATGTTTTATGTTTAAGTACGTCAGCTTTATGTGCTCTCTGTGATGATCATGTTTTATGTTTGTGTACGCCAGCTTTATGTGCTCTCTGTGATGATCGTGTTTTATGTTTGTGTACATCAGCTTTATATGCTCTCTGTGATGATTGTGTTTTATGTTTGTGTACGTCAGCTTTATGTGCTCTCTGTGATTATTGTGTTTTATGTTTGTGTACATCAGCTTTATGTTCTCTCTGTGATTATTGTGTTTTATGTTTATGTACATCAGCTTTATGTTCTCTCTGTGATGATTGTGTTTTATGTTTGTGTACGTCAGCTTTATGTGCTCTCTGTGATTATTGTGTTTTATGTTTATGTACGTCAGCTTTATGTGCTCTCTGTGATGATTGTGTTTGTGTACGTCAGCTTTATGTGCTCTCTGTGATGATTGTGTTTTATGTTTGTGTTTGTCAGCTTTATGTGCTCTCTGTGATGGTTGTGTTTATGTTTGTGTACGTCAGCTTTATGTGCTCTCTGTGATGATCGTGTTTTATGTTTGTGTACGTCAGCTTTATGTGCTCTCTGTGATGGTTGTTTTTTATGTTTGTGTACGTCAGCTTTATGTGCTCTCTGTGATGATTGTTTTTTATGTTTGTGTACGTCAGCATTATGTGCTCTCTGTGATGATTGTGTTTGTATACGTCAGCTTTATGTGCTCTCTGTGATGATTGTGTTTTATGTTTGTGTATGTCAGCTTTATGTGCTCTCTGTGATGGTTGTTTTTTATGTTTGTGTACGTCAGCTTTATGTGCTCTCTGTGATGGTTGTTTTTTATGTTTGTGTACGTCAGCTTTATGTGCTCTCTGTGATGATTGTGATTTATGTTTGTGTACGTCAGCTTTATGTGTTCTCTGTGATGATTGTGTTTTATGTTTGTGTACGTCAGCGTTATGTGCTCTTTGTGATGATTGTGTTTTATGTTTGTGCACGTCAGCTTTATGTGTTCTCTGTGATGATCATGTTTTATGTTTATGTACATCAGCTTAATGTGTTCTCTGTGATGATTGTGTTTTATGTTTGTGTACGTCATCTTTATGTACTCTCTGTGATGATCGTGTTTAATGTTTATGTACGTCAGCTTTATGTGCTCTCTGTGATGGTTGTGTTCTATGTTTGTGTACGTCAGCTTTATGTGCTCTCTATGATGGTTGTGTTTTATGTTTGTGTACGTCATCTTTATGTGCTCTATGTGATGATCGTGTTTAATGTTTATGTACGTCAGCTTTATGTGCTCTCTATGATGGTTGTGTTTTATGTTTGTGTACGTCATCTTTATGTGCTCTCTGTGATAGTTGTTTTTTATGTTTGTGTACGTCAGCTTTATGTGCTCTCTGTGATGATTGTATGTTATGTTTGTGTACGTCAGCTTTATGTGCTCTCTGTGATGATTGTGTTTTATGTTTGAGTACGTTAGCTTTATGTGTTCTCTGTGATGATCGTGTTTTATGTTTGTGTACGTCAACTTTATGTGATCTCTGTGATGGTTTTTTTATGTTTGTGTACATCAGCTTTATGTGCTCTCTGTGATGATCATGTTTTATATTTATGTACATCAGCTTTATGCGCTCTCTTTGATGATCATGTTTTTTGTTTATGTACATCAGCTTTATGTGCTCTCTGTGATGATCATGTTTTATGTTTATGTACATCAGCTTTATGTGCTCTCTGTGTTTATTGTGTTCTATGTTTATGTACATCAGCTTTATGTGCTCTCTGTGATTATTGTGTTTTATGTTTATGTACATCAGCTTTATGTGCACTCTGTCATGATCATGTTTTATGTTTATCTACATCAGCTTTATGTGCTCTCTGTGATTATTGTGTTTTATGTTTATGTACATCAGCTTTATGTGCTCTTTGTGATTATTGTATTTTATGTTTATGTACATCAACTTTATGTGCTCTCTGTGATGATCGTGTTTTATGTTTATGTACATCAGCTTTATGTGCTCTCTGTGATGATCGTGTTTTATGTTTGTGTACGCCAGCTTTATGTCAAGGAAAGTCCCGAGGGACTGATTCTTGCATGGATATCACGTCTCATTATTACTTTTCCTACATCCACAACGGCAGCTGTATGCTCAGGTGTCCCTAACCATGCAGGCAGTTATTCTTCGGCTTGAGAGGTATTCTCATATTGTTATTGTCGTCGAGAATTCTGACGTTTTCGAGCAGATTTTTTTCTGGTCACTTTTTCCCAGTCTGATGTCATCTTGGCCTAATCTTTTCGATGCTTAGTGCTCTGTACTTGCGCAGAATGAACACGGGACCTCTTGCATGTTATCCGAGAGGGCTAGACACTGGATTTCATTACTCAAAGACTATGTCCGTGTAAAACCATGAATAAATCATGGATTGGAAGTTAAAGGTTCCCGAACCAGACCTTTTTGTCCAGTAGACTATGCCTTACCCCTAGACCATTAAGCCAATGTGTAACATGTTTCAAATGTCGCTGTTTTTGTAATCAACGATTAGAACGTAATTATGTGGGGTTGTTCCAAGAGTTTCTGTAGGGGGGACATACAACAAATGTATCATGATCAAGAGCTGTCGCCACGTAGTTTGCAGGTCAGCGTTATTTTAAAAAAAAATCAACCTCGATGAAGAAAACAAACGTGTTAACACTACCAGGATTCGAACCTGCACCCGCTTGATCAGAAAGCAACAGATCGAGAGATGCAATCTGATAGGTCACCACTTGTCTCTAGTTAATGATGTGAATCTGTTTTGGAAAAGATTTGATAACAATACAGGAGACGGTGTAAATTTGAAAACAAAAATTAATGGAATCAGTGAACAGTTTTAGAAAAATGGATGAATCGGGGTAACGTTTTAAAATAAATAGAGGAATAAGAGTGCAAATTTTAAGAAACGGATGAATCAGTGGAAAGTTTTCAAAAATAAAGGAATCAGTCAGGCTAAAAAAAAAAAAAACGCTCGTGTAGTTTTAAAAAAGTGAGATATCAGTGGAAAGTTTACAAAAATAAAGGAATCAGTCAGGCTAAAAAGAAAAAAAAAACGCTCGTGTAGTTTTAAAAAAGTGAGATATCAGTGTAAAGTTTTCAAAAATAAAGGAATCAGTCAGGCTAAAAAGAAAAAAAAAACGCTCGTGTAGTTTTAAAAAAGTGAGATATCAGTGGAAAGTTTACAAAAATAAAGGAATCAGTCAGGCTAAAAAGAAAAAAAAAACGCTCGTGTAGTTTTAAAAAAGTGAGATATCAGTGGAAAGTTTACAAAAATAAAGGAATCAGTCAGGCTAAAAAGAAAAAAAAAACGCTCGTGTAGTTTTAAAAAAGTGAGATATCAGTGGAAAGTTTACAAAAATAAAGGAATCAGTCAGGCTAAAAAGAAAAAAAAAACGCTCGTGTAGTTTTAAAAAAGTGAGATATCAGTGGAAAGTTTACAAAAATAAAGGAATCAGTCAGGCTAAAAAGAAAAAAAAACGCTCGTGTAGTTTTAAAAAAGTGAGATATCAGTGGAAAGTTTACAAAAATGGAGGAGGCGGTGTGAAGTTTACAATATTAGATTAATCGTTGTAAAGTTTAAAATAATTGGGAAATTGGTGTAACGTTTACAAGATTAGAAAAATTAGTGCAACACTTACAAGAATAGAAGAATCGGTGAAAAGTTAGCAAGAATAGAGACACTAGTGAAAGTTGAGAAGAATAGAAGAATGTTTAAAGTTTGCAAGAAAGAGAAACTATTGTAAATTGACAAGAATAGAAGAATGTTTAAAGTTTGCAAGAAAAGAGAAACTATTGTAAATTGACAAGAATAGAAGAATGTTTAAAGTTTCCAAGAAAAGAGAAACTATTGTAAGTTGACAAGAATAGAAGAATCGGTGTAAAAGTTTGCAAGAATCGAAAAACTAAGTTGACAAGAATAGAAGAATCAGTGTAAAGTTTGCAAGAATAGAGAAACTAGTGTAAGTTGACAAGACTAGAAGAATCGGTGTAAAGTGTGCGAGATTAGAGAAACTAGTGTAAGTTGACAAGAATAGAGTAATCAGTGCGAGTGTTTACAATTGTGAAGCCGACAGATCTGTTTGAATTACAACTTAACGGTTAGAACAAATATCTTGTGTGACTGCCTGTGCCGCATCCTTTTAGTCTAATCCAGCTTTTCGTGATGCTTCTGTGTCTGACCAATCAGGAAGTGAGAGATACGTTTCCTAAGTAGAGACTCCCCTGAACAGTCTCCCTCTGTAGTTTTAGATTAGATTGTGTTGACTGCTTGGGCTATTCCCTTAAGAAAACAAATCTCACGTAATCAATCTCGTTAAATGACAGGCCCTGTCATCCTATCTCAGACGTGAAGCTGAAAGGAAGGGAGAAAGGAAAGGAATAATCAAACACCAATTTTACCCTAATTTGGGGAAAAAATGTTGAACTTGGGGAGAATTGGGTGAAGGATTTTTAGGAGCCATTTTGGGAAGAGATTTTGATTATGTATATATGTATCTACATTCTTCGTTGGTTATTGTTAAGTGAACACAATTATAATATGGGACACATGACGTAGAATTGTTTTAAAATGAGTTCGCTTAGAAGAATGATATTTGTAACATATGTGTATGTACATTCATAATGAGTCATATTGTTCAAATGGTGACGTTATTGTTAGGAGCATCATCACTGCACACTGGATGAGTTATTGAGTTATTAAGTTATTGAGTTATTGAGTTATTTGCGGGTCATCATCACTGCACTCCGAGCATGTCCATAGGTGCTCAGATCCCCTCCTCAGGAAGTCCCGCAGTGTCCAGCGAATGACGACTCCAGTTCTATGTTGGTTGATAAGTCTTCTTACACGCCCACTAAGTTTCTCATTTCTGGCTGTGTCCATCTTAACTCCCATTTCCATCATCCGAAGAAGTGACGTGGATCTGTGTTTGTCGAAGTCCAGTGCTCTTCCCACATCTCGGAGGGCATTGGTGATGTCCGCCCGATCCATTGGTTGCCGCTTCTCAACGACAGCGCTGCTAGCCAACCTGTCCGCTCTTTCATTACCCCGTACTCCCGCATGTCCAGGGACATAGACAAAGGTGACCTTACGTATTTGTGGCTTCTGCAATGACTCTACCCATTGCATGCGTTGATGAGTTGTGCACATCGGTGCTCCAACATTATACTGGAGAACCTCGAGAATATCCCAGAATAACCTTGACCCACGTGCACAACTCCGTAGCACGGATTGGGAACCACGGTATGGGTTTTCGCCTGACAATTTTGCCTGCGCAGCAGCCAGGATTTATCAAGGATTATTTAACGTGCGCGAGTGGACACGGGACTTCCTGTTTGTTGCCGTTATCTAAGAGGGCTGGACATCGGATCTCTCCACCGCCGAAACCAGTGGAGTAGTGACGATACGAAGGTACCAATGGAGTAGTGACGATACGAAGGTACCAGTGGAGTAGTGACGATACGAAGGTACCAGAGGAGTAGTGACGATACGAAGGTACCAGTGGAGTAGTGACGATACGAAGGTACCAGTGGAGTAGTGGCGATACGAAGGTACCAGTGGAGTAGTGACGATACGAAGGTACCAGTGGAGTAGTGACGATACGAAGGTACCAGTGGAGTAGTGACGATACGAAGGTACCAGTGGAGTAGTGACGATACGAAGGTACCAGTGGAGTAGTGACGATACGAAGGTACCAGTGGAGTAGTGACGATACGAAGGTACCAGTGGAGTAGTGACGATACGAAGGTACCAGTGGAGTAGTGACGATACGAAGGTACCAGTGGAGTAGTGACGATACGAAGGTACCAGTGGAGTAGTGACGATACGAAGGTACCAGTGGAGTAGTGACGATACGAAGGTACCAGTGGAGTAGTGACGATACGAAGGTACCAGTGGAGTAGTGACGATACGAAGGTACCAGTGGAGTAGTGACGATACGAAGGTACCAGTGGAGTAGTGACGATACGAAGGTACCAGTGGAGTAGTGACGATACGAAGGTACCAGTGGAGTAGTGACGATACGAAGGTACCAGTGGAGTAGTGACGATACGAAGGTACCAGTGGAGTAGTGACGATACGAAGGTACAGTGGAGTAGTGACGATACGAAGGTACCAGTGGAGTAGTGACGATACGAAGGTACCAGTGGAGTAGTGACGATACGAAGGTACCAGTGGAGTAGTGACGATACGAAGGTACCAGTGGAGTAGTGACGATACGAAGGTACCAGTGGAGTAGTGACGATACGAAGGTACCAGTGGAGTAGTGACGATACGAAGGTACCAGTGGAGTAGTGACGATACGAAGGTACCAGTCGAGTAGTGACGATACGAAGGTACCAGTGGAGTAGTGACGATACGAAGGTACCAGTGGAGTAGTGACGATACGAAGGTACCAGTGGAGTAGTGACGATGCGAAGGTACCAGTGGAGTAGTGACGATGCGAAGGTACCAGTGGAGTAGTGACGATACGAAGGTACCAGTGGAGTAGTGACGATACGAAGGTACCAGTGGAGTAGTGACGATACGAAGGTACCAGTGGAGTAGTGACGATACGAAAGTACCAGTGGAGTAGTGACGATACGAAGGTACCAGTGGAGTAGTGACGATACGAAGGTACCAGTGGAGTAGTGACGATACGAAGGTACCAGTGGAGTAGTGACGATACGAAGGTACCAGTGGAGTAGTGACGATACGAAGGTACCAGTGGAGTAGTGACGATACGAAGGTACCAGTGGAGTAGTGACGATACGAAGGTACCAGTGGAGTAGTGACGATACGAAGGTACCAGTGGAGTAGTGACGATACGAAGGTACCAGTGGAGTAGTGACGATACGAAGGTACCAGTGGAGTAGTGACGATACGAAGGTACCAGTGGAGTAGTGACGATACGAAGGTACCAGTGGAGTAGTGACGATACGAAGGTACCAGTGGAGTAGTGACGATACGAAGGTACCAGTGGAGTAGTGACGATACGAAGGTACCAGTGGAGTAGTGACGATACGAAGGTACCAGTGGAGTAGTGACGATACGAAGGTACCAGTGGAATAGTGACGATACGAAGGTAGTAGTGGAGTAGTGACGATACGAAGGAACCACGGATTAAGTTTTCCTATTTTTGAAAAAAAAAATAACACCACTAATTCTAGTGGTTGTGAACCTGGTTCTATGCAGTCAAGAAGCCGACGTCGTGCCTCTAGACCACCTAGCCCCGATCGTGTGTGTATTAAAGGTTTGCTAGAATGAATCCTCAACGTTGCCAATCTACTTTGTCCACGATGCATTCAGCTGCGACGAAGGGAAATAACAAGTTTACAAATGGCAGAACTGAAGGAAGGTTGTGGTTTGTGACGCCTCGGTAGCTTAGTTGGGAAAACCACCCGACTGGGCTACACACGTTCGGACAACTCGTGTTCGATTTCCGTTGGAAGCAGTGTGAATTTTACTCGTGGTTAGAAACAAAAAAAAAATACTCACTCGGTCGACCCAGCCGCAGGCAGAAATGTGTACCAGGGTATTACTATGGGAAGGTGAGGAATGCCGCGTCGAATTGTGAGTTTCGATGCCTGAAGCAACACTATCCAGAAGTATCCGAACACTTCTGGATTGGCAGCCGAGTACATATGGGTGAAAGCACATATCGGCTAAGATGCCGATTCAAGTCTCGAACTTTACCTCCCCCTTAGTTACTCACGTATTAGTAATGTAAGGACAATAATGCTTTATTTATTGTTAATGTTAAGAAGAAATTAGTTAATTAGAAAAAGAAGTCTCGTACTGTACCTTTACCCACTGCCTAAATGAAAATACGCCGGCCCAGCCTTTGCGATCACAGTTTGGACTTGGTGGCTCTGGTATGTTAATTCAGCCTCTCACACTTTAATTAACCGCCGACGTTAAATAGTAAAATTGTTCCCTCTTTAATGAATGAAATATGAACGAATGCAATTATATTGTTTCATTAAATGGAGTATTTGCACGGTCCACGCAGCCGAGCGATATGGTCTACAATGGATTACCTATAGGCTCATCTCCCAACTCTACTATACTGTAGACAGATCAAAATCGCCCAATACCCAACATGTTTACTACTTTGTGTGTACGATAGGGTCAATACTTATGATGTTGTCCAGTTTTAAAGTCAGAGCTAAAATATTGTCAAACGTGTTATCGGAGCTTAACACTCAGAGCTCAGATGTTGATTTAAATATATGAGTTACAATCCTAGGATTAAATTTTATTTTAGTTAAAAGTCAAATTAGCTAAGAGATTGAAACTGTTTCTGATTGAGCAGTCAGAGCGGAGCTATTATTGTAATATTGATCAAGTTTAAAGTCACAAATTACATGTCAGAGCGGAGCTATTGTTGTAATATTGATCAAGTTTAAAGTCACAAATTACATGTCAGAGCAGAGCTATTGTTGTAATATTGATCAAGTTTAAAGTCACAAATTACATGTCAGAGCAGAGCTATTGTTGTAATATTGATCAAGTTTAAAGTCACAAATTACATGTCAGAGCGGAGCTATTGTTGTAATATTGATCAAGTTTAAAGTCACAAATTACACGTCATCGATGACGCTAAAGTTTTTAATCTGAGTTAGACCTTACCTCTCCAAAGACACTTCCCTCACTGAGTGTGACGTACACCGTCGACCCGTCATCTCCGACCACACTGAGCTTCCCTCTTTTAACGATGTACATCTCCCGCCCAATATCTCCTTTCCGGCAGATGTAATCCCCAGGACTAAACACCTGTAGTCTCAGCTTGAGAACCAACTCTACCAGCAGCCCTGGTTCACAGTCCTGGAAGATGGCCACCCTCTTCAGAGTGTCCAAATGAACGTGGATCGCCATCTCTGCCTTCAATTTATCCGGAAGAGCCGATAGAACCTCTTCCTCATTCAACGACTGCTTGTTTGTCCACAGATAATCAAACCACTTAATTACTCTCTCCTCAAGCTCCTTGCTGACTTTTCTAAACTCCATGTATTGCTTAACCCCGTCCATCCGCTGGTTGAACTCTGACCTTGCTGCATTCATATTTGTAATCATGCTCCCTACATTACCCACAATCGTAGCAAAGATAAGAACACCGATAAGAAAATCCACGACCACAAACAGAAATTCCTCATCTTTCTCAGGAGGGGGCGTTTCCCCAATTGTCGTGAGTGTCAATGTCGACCAGTAGAAACTGTAAATATATTTCCTCGATAGATCCTTATTAGGTCCGGTCAAGTTTCCGTAAACCCAACCATCGGAGCCAAACCCAATAGCAGAGCTGATGGCGAAATATATACACGCGTTCCAGTGAATGATGATGAGGATGTAGAGCACAAGATGAAGAATCCGCCACATGTTTGTGAAGCTGGTTCGGGTCTCGGTTCGGTCGAAGAACTCCAGGAGTCTTCGAATTCGTAGGAGACGATTAAACCTGACATATGGTATGTCGAGGCTACCTATCAGCAGATAGAAAAGGTCTGTGGGTAGCAGGCTGGCGATGTCTACATAAAAGGTTTTGGTTTTCATGTAGTTTTTACGGAGTTTGACCGGGTCAACGACCATGAGGCCTTGCTCGAGGTAACCTGGGGGAGAACAGTTGAAGAAATTAGTAATACAGTTTAGCTTATAGCAGACACTAGCAGAATAATATATATATATATATATATATATATATATTACACCATTACATTATATATTGTACAACCAGCCACCGTATTCACTTGTATAGATGTGATATAGTTCAAGTAATTCAAGCCGTTACTTATAAACAGGATTCTAAGTCTATGGAGATCAAGCCTTCTACAACCGTACAACGACATCTATCGGAACTTGCAATGTGTTTGAGAACTAGGCAGTTATTTCTGCAAACAGCTCCCCGTTGCAATGACAACAGAAAATGGCTAATAAGATGGCGTTCTATCTCTTTATTGAAACATATAGAAGTATATACCATAGGAGGCGACATTATCTAGAGGGTACTTAAGATCACTTCTCTGCGTCTTTTAATTTAAGAAAAAATGGAAACTGTAACAGATGTTGATTAACAGCAAAACCATGTTTATTTTTAATCATAGCTTATAAGTCAAATAACTAAAATATTATAATATAATTATAATTATATTACTTTAAGACAGTAATTGAAAGAACTACTTTTAATGTAGTGTAAATTACAGTAATGTCGCAAATTATCAAGTAAAACAGGTAAAAGGTAAACCTAAAATTTGGTTTCACTTCCTGGTCTACTCAAGTGTCGAATCAACATCCGCCGCTGATCTCTCTCTCTCTCTCTCTCTCTCTCTCTCTCTCTCTCTCTTCCTCCCTCTCTCTCAATATATATATATATATATATATATATATATATATATATATATAATATTTAAAACGAGCAGTAATTTTTAAATGATAGCTGAAACAGACGTTTACAATAGCC
Organism: Megaustenia siamemsis; assembly: GCA_032433765.1. Lineage (NCBI taxonomy): Eukaryota > Metazoa > Mollusca > Gastropoda > Stylommatophora > Ariophantidae > Megaustenia > Megaustenia siamemsis. The sequence continues at coordinate 80,942,130 of JAVIAB010000001.1, read as the reverse complement.
GACACAAATAGTAACTTGTAACAAATATTTATTAATAAGAAATAATAAACACAGAGTGATAAAACAGATAGCAAATTATAACCAGCGCATTTCTTTAGCTGGAATGCGCTGGAGCGCGTTCCGGAAAGCATTTATGATTTTTAAGATTCCGAAATAAATATTTTAAATAAGAAATGTAAACAAAGTTCCCTGTACTATCTGTTTATCAGCAAGTACTGTGCTTATAATTATCAATCGGTTTTGCAACATATATATGCTGCTAGGCCCATAATCAATACATCCTGGATGCCGGCTGCGATTTTTTTTAATGTGCCCACAATCCATATCATCTTCTTATAAAGATACTAACGGCAAAGCTACATTAGCCTTGATTTTATCCAGATTTGCTGAGCCTACCAAAGATATGTACCGGCCTCTGTTTCTCATTATCAAAAACACCGATCCTCGCACATTGAGTTATTTGGAGAAAGGAAAATTAACAGTGAACAGTTTTATAACAAAGCCTTTTGAAGTAAATGAAAACTGCAATTATAACGGAGTGACTTTGGAGAAGAGGGTAGACAAGGGATTAACCAAAAAAAAACTTGAATTACTTCCATTATCTTTTCCATAACAAATATAAGTACAGCAGAGCTTCAAAGGCCAGGTACATTACTTCAAACGGCAAGTACATTACTTCAAAAGCCAGGTTCATTACTTCAAAGGCCAGGTACATTACTTCAACGGCCAGGTACATTACTTCATAGGCCAGGTACATTACTTCAACAGCCAGGTACATCACTTCAACGGCCAGGTACTTCACTTCAACGGCCAGGTACATCACTTCAACGGCCAGGTACATCACTTCAACGGCCAGGTACATTACTTCAACGGCCAGGTACATCACTTCAACGGCCAGGTACATTACTTCAAAGGCCAGGTACATTACTTCAACGGCCAGGTACATTACTTCAACGGCCAGGTACATTACTTCAACAGCCAGGTACATCACTTCAACGGCCAGGTACATAACTTCAACGGCCAGGTACATTACTTCAACGGCCAGGTACATCACTTCAACGGCCAGGTACATTACTTCAACGGCCAGGTACATCACTTCAACGGCCAGGTACATTACTTCAACGGTCAGGTACATCACTTCAACGGCCATGTACATCAGTTCAAAGGTCAGGTAAATTACTTCAAAGGCCAGATACATTACTTCAAAGGCCAGGTACATTACTTTAAAAACTAGGTACATTACATCAAACGCTGAGTACATCATTTCAAAGACTATATATATTACTTCAAAGGCAGGTACATTACATCAAAGACTTGGTACATTACTTCAAGGGCCAGGTACATTACTTCAAAGGCTAGATAGATCACTTCAAAGGCTAGGTCATCATTTCAAAGGTCAGGTAAGGTAAAGGTAAAGCACGAGACTTGAACCGGCATCTTAGCACGCGAGTTTAAACCCATATGTACTCGGCCGCCTATCCAGAAATGTTCGGAGATTTCTGTATATTGTCGCCTCAAGCATCGAAACTCAGATGCGAGGCGACATTCCTCACGTTCCCAGGGTAATACCCTGGTACCCATTTCTGCCAACGGCTGGGTTGACCCTGGGGGTATTTTTTTTTCCAACCACGAGTAAAATTCACACTGCTTCCAGCGGGAATCGAACACGGGTTGTCCGAACGTCGGTAGTCTAGTCGAGTGGTTTTCCCAACTCGGCTACCGAGACTTCAAAGGCCTGGTACATCACTATTTGCTCCTTTATCTATTTTTATAGAATTGGGTAACATCGCCCCAGCACACTTTTCTTTATGAAAAACACTGCACAGAGTACAACAAACAATTAACATAAGACAGTAAGCATATAGAAGAGGATATATAAGATAATTGCAAAATAACAGATACGCTTTCTTCTATATAAAAAAAAAGTAAAGAGCCCTGTCACGCCAAGTGGCGTATAGGGAATATGGTGTTAGTGACAATATTTTTTACAGACCTTCAGCACACGATTTTTGGGTAATATGGTCGGTATTACGCCCGTGCTGCTTTACTTTCCCAGAAAAAAAATCCGGTGCTTATTTGCAGCGATCAATATTTTTGTATCAATTTATAGAGACAAAGAATGCGAAATGATAATGAGTTTGAGGTTAGATAGCACACAGGCAAAACAGTAATTTATAACAAACAAATAACAAGATTCAACGTTATAAATAGTAATTTATTACAAATAATACAAAGATTCAATAATTAAAAATAGCAGATTATAACAAATAATACAACGATTCCATACCAAGTAATTTATTACAAATAATACAAAGATTCAATAATTAAAAATAGCAGATTATAACAAATAATACAACGATTCCATACCACAATGAGTAATTTATAATAAATAGTACAACGATTCAATGCTACAATTAGTAATTTATAATAAATAGTACAACGATTCAATGCTACAATTAGTAATTTATAATAAATAGTACAACGATTCAATGCTACAATTAGTAATTTATAATAAATAATACAACGATTCAATGCTACAATGAGTAATTTATAATAAATAATACAACGATTTAATGCTACAATTAGTAATTTATAATAAATAATACAACGATTTAATGCTACAATTAGTAATTTATAATAAATAATACAACGATTCAATGCTACAATTAGTAATTTATAATAAATAAGTACAACGATTCAATGCTACAATTAGTAATTTATAATAAATAATACAACGATTCAATGCTACAATTAGTAATTTATAATAAATAATACAACGATTCAATGCTACAATTAGTAATTTATAATAAATAGTACAACGAAATTAATACTACAAAAAGTAATTCAAAATAAATAATACAACGATTCAATACTACAATTAGTAATTTATAATAAATAATACAACGATTCAATACTACAATTAGTAATTTATAATAAATAATACAACGATTCAATGCTACAATTATTGGAAACAGGTAAAAAATATATGGAAAGAGACATGCGAAGAAACACTGGGGAAAAGAGAACGCCAGAATAAGGCATGGATGACAGCGGAGACCCTGGATAAAATTAAAGAAAGAAAGAACAAGAAAGCAGACATAAATAAAAGCAAAACAAGAAGTAATAAAGCCAAGACACAGGAAGCTTACACAGAGGTGAACAAAGAAGTGAGAAGATGCATTAAAAGGGATAAGAGGAATTATATAGATGAATTAGCTAAAGAGGCAGAAGAAGCAGCAAATAAAGGGAATATGAAAGAACTGTACAACAGCACAAAGAAATTAGGTGGAAAATACAAACAGATCAACGCCTTTATCAAAGATAAGAAAGGAAATCTGCTTAGTAATATAAAGGAACAAATGGAGAGATGGAAGGAGCACTTTGAAGAACTTTTGAACAGACCTGGCTCAAATAATCCTCCAGATATACTACCAGCAGAAGAAGAATTACACGTTAACTGCGGAAAACCAAGCAAAGAAGAAATAATGAAAGCCATCAAACTGTTAAAAGATGGTAAAGCCACAGGACCAGATGAAATTCCTTCGGAAGCCATCAAAGCAGATATTAACACCTCTACCAAGATGTTACATAATCTATTGGATAAAATTTGGGAGAGGGAAGAAATACCTAAAGACTGGAGAGAAGGTTATATGATCAAACTACCAAAGAAAGGAAGTTTACAGGAGTGCACAAATTATAGGGGAATTATGCTACTATCAGTGCCAGGAAAAATATTAGGCAGAATCATTCTGGAGAGACTAAAAGAGGCTATAGAGAAACACTTGAGAGATGAACAAGCAGGTTTTAGGAAGAACAGATCATGTGCTGATCAAATAACTACTCTACGTATAATAGTTGAACAAAGTTTAGAACTAAAATCCCCACTTTATATTGGATTCATAGATTACGAAAAGGCATTTGATAGTTTAGACAGAAGAATGCTTTGGAAGTTGCTGAGTCATTATGGAATCCCCATAAAGTTTATTAACCTGATAAAAACAATGTATGAAGGAACAAAATGTAGTGTGGTGCATGAAGGACAGCTTACAGAAGCATTTGAAATAAGAACAGGAGTAAGGCAAGGATGCCTTCTGTCTCCATTTCTCTTTCTACTGGCCATAGATTGGATTATGAAAATAACTCAAAACAACAGAAATGGGATCCAGTGGTCACTGACCAAACAACTTGATGATTTAGACTTTGCTGATGACATAGCTCTCCTATCACACAGCCACCAACAGATGCAAGATAAAATGAGTATATTAGATGAGAGATCACAACAGCTAGGACTAAAGATTAATAGAGATAAGACCAACATTATGAGAATTAATGCAGTTGGCAATAACCAAATAAAACTAGGAGAAATACCTCTACTAGACGTACAATCTTATATATATCTGGGCAGTAATATAGATAAAGAGGGAGGAACAGAAAACGATACCAAAATAAGGATATCAAAAGCAAGAGGAGCTTTCATTGCACTGGGAAACATATGGAAATCCAAAGAAATTAGGCTAAATACAAAAATACAAATTTTCAACTCCAATGTTAAGTCGGTTCTATTATATGGCTGTGAAACATGGAGAATAACAAAATTGACAATCACGAAGGTACAGACTTTCATTAATGGATGCTTGCGCAGAATAAAGGGATGGAAATGGCAGGACAAAGTCACAAACGTGGAATTATGGAAATGTACCGGTCAAATACCAGTGGATAAAGAAATACAGCGAAGACGATGGCGATGGATAGGACACACACTACGGAAACCAACTGAGAGTATTACACAACAGGCCCTTTTTTGGAATCCCCAGGGGAAAAGACAAAGAGGAAGACCAAGGAATTCTTGGAGAAGACAGATTGAAGCAGAGATGAAGATGATGGGGAAGACATGGAATGATCTTAAAAGAATTGCAAAAAACAGAACGACTTGGAAAGTGTTTGTTGAAGACCTATGCTCCACTGGGAGCTAAAAGGTAGAAGAAGAATGCTACAATTAGTAATTTATAATAAATAATACAACGATTCAATGCTACAATTAGTAATTTATAATAAATAATACAACGATTCAGTACTACAATTAGTAATTTATAATAAATAAATACAACGATTCAATGCTACAATGAGTAATTTATAATAAATAAATACAACGATTTAATACTACAATGAGTAATTCATAATAAATAAATACAACGATTCAATACTACAAAAAGTAATTTATAACAAATAATACAAACGTTAATATATGAAAGATGAAGCCAAGAAAATATAGTAAAAATTATGTCAAAAGAGATAATACAGATATGATTATAGACATATCCACTTAAGATCATTGTTGTGCAGAAATTGAACAACTGTTTTCTCAAAGCCAATATTTTCTCTACTCATTCTATAACTACTCTTTCAAAGCAGGGTTGCCTCACAGCTTAAGGGGTTTCAGTAGACATAGTTTGTTATGTTACAGTCCGCAGCAGTCAAGCAGTCGCAGTACAGCCGAAGGTTCAAGTACTTCCACACAAATCACTTCCCTCGGCACTTAGCGTTTGTCTGCTAAAAGACATTCCGAGGACGTCGCGAGGGATTCAGTGTTTTCAGTGTGAGTTGTAACCAGTGGCTCAAACCTCGGGGGAAAAATAAAATAAAATAAACTCTTTGCTGAATTAGTGACCGTCGGAAACATATACAGGTTTATAAGGACTTTTTTTCCCCCTGAATGTATGTCTGTTTTCTGTGAAAAAATTATCCCATTAGTTTCTAGTCGTTACTTCAGACTGTGCGCGCTTCTAACGCCACCATTTGTTATCGATTCCCTTGTGACGCTATTCATTTTCACAAAGCTCTTACACTCCATCTGGGCGTCCCTTCACGTTTTCTCATTTATCTTCTGTGTGCCCTCAATCCTGTCGATTATTGATACCCACGTCCAGTTTCATTCCGACATTAAAGATCTTTGTTCACAACTTCAGCTTTTAGCCCATTAATCAACCAACATTGTTTACCAAGTAAGGTACACATTTCCTTCAGGAGAAATTACATTTTACACTTGATAAAGCACGTTTTACACGTTTTTACAGCTTTGTAAAATATTTTACACTTAGTGGGAGCACATTTTAACATTAAGCGTGAGCACATTTTAACACTTAGTGTGAGCACATTTTAACACTTAGCGTGAGCACATTTTAACACTTAATGTGAGCACATTTTAACATTAAGCGTGAGCACATTTTAACACTTAGTGTGAGCACATTTTAACACTTGGTGTGAGCATATTTTAACACTTAGTATGAGTACATTTTAACATTTAGCGTGAGCACATTTTAACTCTTGGTGTGATCACATTTTAACATTTAGTGTGAGCACATTTTAACACTTCGTGTGAGCACATTTTAACACTTAGTGTGAGCACATTTTAGCACATAGTGTGATCACATTTTAACATTTAGTGTGATCACATTTTATCACTTAGTGTGAGCACCTTTTAACACTTAGTGTGATCACATATTATCACTTAGTGTGAGCACATTTTAACACTTAGTGTGATCACATATTATCACTTAGTGTGAGCACAATTTAACACTTAGTGTGAGCACATTTTAACACTTAGTGTGAGCACATTTTAACACTTAGTGTGAGCACATTTTAACACTTAGTGTGAACACATTTTTACACTTAGTGTGAGCACATTTTAACACTTAGTGTGAACACATTTTTACACTTAGTGTGAGCACATTTTAACACTTAGTGTGAGCACATTTTAACACTTAGTGTGAGCACAATATCAGTTGAAGAATATTTCTATAAAATATGTAATTCATGCTCATAACGAATGAAACAGTTTTATTAATTATGAAACACATTTTTGTACCTGATAAAACACATTATAGTAACCGTGAAACACTATTGTTGTGGATAAAATACATTTTTTGTACTGGTTAAAACAAACTTTTGTATCGGATAAAACACATTTTTTCACCGGATAAAACACATTTTTATACGGATAAGACAAATTGTATTAACTGTAAAACACACGTTTGTAGTGGATAAAACACTTTTTTGTACCCGAAAAAAAACACATTTTTATACGGATAAAATACATTATATTAACCATGAAACATATGTTTGTAGTGGATAAACACATTTTTTGCACCGATGAAACACAGTTTTGTACCGGATAAAGCACACTACATTAACCTTGAAGCATATGTTTGTAGTGGATAAAACAAATTTTTGCACCGGCAAAACACAGTTTTGTACCGGATAAAACACATTATATTAACCGTGAAACACATGTTTGTAGCGGAATACATATATTTTATAAACAGTGAAACACATTTCTACAATGAAAGAACTACATTTGATAACCGGGTAAAACACATCTGAATCACGCGAACCATATTCTTATTGGATGGAACGCAATTTATATCGGAGGAAACACACTGGCTGCAAAATGAAACACATTTTATATCGGAGGAAACACACTGGCTGCAAAATAAAACACATTTTTAAGATGAGTGATTCCTTGCCGTAGAATTGGTATATGTGCCAGGTAATCACACAATTATAGACCAACGTACTATCCCCCCCCCCTCCCACTGTTTATTACATACATGGATTATACGTAGGGAGGTCAAAAAGTAATGCACACCAATTTTTTTCTCGGAAACTATTCGGGCAAAATGTGTGAAATTTTCACAGATTGTAGCTGAACATCCCCTTTACACTACCTGCTTTTCAACATAATCCCCGTCCAAGCGTATTGCCTTACGCCAACGCGAAACTAGGTCATGAATGCCTCGTTTGTACCAAGTTTTGTCCTGCTCGCGTAGCCATTTTTTAACTGCACGGATCACATCCTCATCATTGTCAAAGTGTGTCCCACGCAGGAATTTTTTGAGTGGTCCAAACAGATGGAAATCTGAGGGAGCCAGATCAGGGCTGTAAGGAGGATGGGGCAGTACAGTCCAACCAAATTTGTTGATTGCTTCCCGTGTTACCAGACTTGTGTGAGGGCGTGCATTGTCATGTTGAAGCAACAAATCTGCAGATGGCTTATTAGGCCGAACTCTGTGGAACCGATTATTTTTGAGTTTTGTCAGTGTATTGATGTAAGCTGTCGAGTTGATTGTCTCACCTCTTGTCATTACATCAACAAGAATCACACCATCAATGTCCCAGAAGACAGCGATCATCACCTTTCCGGCTGATGGAGATGTTTTGAATTTTTTTCTTTTTGGTGACTGCGGATGATGCCATTCCATTGACTGCATTTTGTTTCAGGCTCATAATAATGTGCCCACGTTTCGTCACCGGTAACAATTTTTGACAAAAACATTTTTCCTTCAACACCGAAACGCTCCAACAATTCAGAACAGAATGTTTTCCTTTGAACTCTGTGATCATTTGTTAGGCACCGAGGAACCCATCGAGCGCAAATCTTTGAATATCCGAGAGTTTTAAAAATTGCGATTGCACTTCCCTTGCTGACTGTAAGCTGCAATGCCAATTGCTGACTAGTGATACGCCTATCCTTACGAATAATGGCATCAGCCCGGTTTAACATGTCTGTGCTGGTAGCCGAGGCAACACGTCCAGAACGCGGTAAATCATGCAGCTCCACTCGTACACTTTCTGCAGCTTTAATTCTCTGAACCCAGCGACTAACTGTGCTCCTATCGACTGCAGAACATTTGTACACTGCACACAGTCGTTTATGAATGTTTGCCACAGTTTCTTTTTCCGCAACCAGAAATTCTATGACAATTCGCTGTTTGTAACGGACATTGTTGACAAGCTCCATTTTAACGGTTCATAGATTGCGTAATATTTATCAGAATGCTGTGCAATTTGGTGCACATAATTGGAACATGTCATATTCCAAGTGTGCAAAATTTCATATTCCTATCTTTATTATTAGCCGAGAAAAAAATTGGTGTGCATTACTTTTGACCTCCCTTCATATATGCAAGCTAGCCAACCCATCAGACACAGAGGAGATCAACGAGCTTTTATTTGCAGACGATCAGGCACTAATACATGAAACAATAGAAGACCTACAAGAACACTTAAACAAACACAACATCTCAGGCACAAAATACAACATGAAAATCAACATCAACAAAACAGAAGTCATGAATGTCGCCAAAAATAAACAGAGCATCAACATAACTATAGAAGGCAGGCAGCTAAAACAAGTAGAGGAATTCAAATACCTAGGAAGTCTAATGACAAACGACAATTCCCAAACAGCAGAGATAGAATCAAGATGCAACAAAGCTTGTCAAATCATTGGACAGTTATCACCACTATTGTCCAACAAGGAAATAACTCTGGAGGCAAAACGAGCACTATACAATACAATCTTCATCCCAACGTTGTGCTACCAATGCCAGTCCTGGAAACTAGATGCAAGAACAATAAGAATAATAACTTCTACAGAGATTAAATGTGGGAGCCGCGATAGCTCAGTGGTTAGTGAACTGGACTACAAAGGACATGATGTAGGGTTCGATCCCTACCGACGGCTTCCGGGTTCACCCAGCCTTTAATGGATACCGGATTTTTTTCTGGGAAAGTGAAGCGGCACAGGCGTAATACCGACCACATTACCCCAAAAGTCATGTGCCGAAGGTCTGTAAAATATATGGTAACTAACACCATATTCCCTATACGCCACTTGGCGTGACGGGGGCACCTTACTACTATAGAATAACCCACCGAATACTTTAGTATAGCCTTGATATAGTTCAAAAAATCCAAGCCGTTACTAATAGATTCTTGTCTATGGAGGTCAGACCTACTACAACCGTACAACAGCATTTATTGATCTTGCAATGTGTATGGGAAACTAGATAGGACATTTCTGCAATCAGCTCCTGGTTATTATGGCAACAGGCGAGAAAGCAATAAAATGGCGTTCTATCTTTTATAGAAACATATAGAAGTAGAGTTAATAGGAGGCAGGCTTATCTAGTGCCTACTTAAAACGAGTGCGCTTCGTCTTTATAACAAAAAACGTGAACAAAACTGTAAGTAATATTAATTAACAACAAAACCATTTTCATAACTTGCAACGCAAATAACTAATTTATTATGCTGTAATTATGATAATTCTGGGCAATAATTGAAGGAACTATTTTACACAGCCTAAGTTTCAGCAATCTTTATGTAGTAAATTATGAGGTTAAAGGTCAACATTAAAGTTCGGTCTCACGTCCTGGCCTCCTCAACTTTCGAATCCGCATACGGGACGTCCTGTTTACTACCGTTATCCGAGAAGGCTAGATATAGGATCTCACTAAAAAAAGAGATCAGTGGAGGGTAAGGTCATATATAAATCACGGATTAATTACTCTTATTTTGAAAAATATCATCACTGCTTCTGGTGGGCTGTAAGCCCGGACCCTTCCTGTCTTGATGCCGATGTCGTACCTCTACTCTAGACTACCCACTCCCAGATTTTTTTGATATTGTAGTCGATGACAGAGCTGTAACGAATAACTCTGGTACCAAATTTCAGATGCTGAGTGAGCCCCGAAGCCGTGCCGATCTGAAACAAAAATCGCCGCATCAGGGAATTTAACGTAAAGCTTGCTGGTGTGTCTTCTTCTTCTTCTTCTATCTTTTTAGCTCCCAGTGGAGCATAGGTCTTCAACTAACACTTTCCAAGTCATTCTGTTTTTTGCCATTCTTTTAAGATCATTCCATGCCTTCCTCATCATCTTCATCTCTGCTTCTATCTGTCTTCTCCACGAATTCCTTGGTCTTCCCTTGTCCATGTTTGTGAAGTTTTTTTCGGCTTATTTTTTTACAGTATGGGATAGCCAGTCCCATGCCCAACCCTCCTTTCTCGCCTCTTACGAACATGCCTGGTAAGGTACAGCGCCACTATTCTTTACTCCCCTTTCGGGCTCCGGTAGCGCACGGGCGTAGTGCTGGTGTGTACCGAGTCCAAAAGAACTACACATCACAACGGGTGGTGTTTTCTTCACAAAACTGCACGTGTGCACTCACTCTTTATGGGGGTGATCGCAATTTAAAATAAAAATAGGTTACAATCACTCGCACCTTTCGAGTTGACATATTTGACTATCTTGAGGCACAATTTTGAAAGAGGCCGAAGTAGCCTAGTTGGGAAAACCACCCGATTGGGCTGCCGACATTCGGACAACCCGTGTTAGATTTCTGCTGGAAGCAGTGTGAATTGTACTCGTGGTTGAAAAAAAAAAAAACATACACCCCCTCCTCCCGGTGAAGAATGCCGCCTCGCATCGTGAGTTTTGTTGCTTGAAGCGACACTATCCAGAAGTCTCCAAACACTTCTGGATAGACGGCCGACCACACACGGGTGAAAACTGTCGAGCTAAGATTCCGATTCGTTTCATACTTTACCTTTACCTTACATAACGAAACAACAAATAAAATGGTTTGGCCACGTGATAAGACAGAAAGACTACAACACAACTCAACTTTAATTAACGTTGCGAAAACACCAGATACAAACGTCGACTACGAAAAATATAGATTGATGGAATATTATAAACACTAGGATACAACATAACTGCAGCAGAGGCCAACATAAGAGCAAATAATATCCTTTCGAAGTTGAAAAGTAAAAGAGGAAGGAAGGAAGGAAAGAAAAAAGAAGATACTATTAGTAACACTACCTATTCTTTTACACTACTCTATTATCACTTTTTTCAATAAAATTATTCTTTAACCCTTTTAATCTGAACGTATTAATCGCTCTGATGGATCTCAACATCAATAAACAATCAATTTGACCGATATTGATCGTAATTTAAACATTTCTTTATCTTCCTCGCCATCATTTTGTTGACACAAATATCGCAATTTTGTTGCTTATTTCCTTCGATAAAATTCTCCTTTTTACTGAATGGTTTTACTCGTACGATCAATGTATTGCTTCTGTTTGTGTGAAAGATAGGTTGCGCTCGTTGAGTCTGTTTACTGTATCAATGTTAATTCTTATATTTGTACCAAATAAAAAGGTCTCAATCTGAATAGTAAGAAAACAGCAGTAATGGTCATATCGAAAAAACAATCATCACCAGCATGCAAAATAAAAATAAACAGGACTAATCTGAAACAAGTGCAACGCGTCAAATACTCAGGCACAATAATAACATCAGATGGAAGATGCACCACAGAAATAAAAAAAACAGAATAGATCAGGCCTAAATAGCGTTTCAGAAAATGTAAAATATCTAATGCAACAAATCTATGTCAATAGAAGTGAGAAAAAGAGTATATCTATGCAATATAGAGGACATTCTGCCCTATGGAAGCGAATCATGGACAGTAAACAAGCAAATGAAAAGACGATTAGAAACCCAAAGATGGAATTTATCAGAAGAATGTTGAAAGTTACAGGGATAGCTAAAAATACAAGCGAGGACATTCTTAAAGACGCCAAAACAAAACAGAGCTCATAAGAAACATCAGAAAGAAACAATCAACATTTTTCTGGCACATCATGAGAAGAGGAAAGTTGGAATACGTAGTTACAACTGACAAATACAAGGAAAGAGAGATCGCGGACGACAAAGAGAAAAAAAATACTAGATAGCTTGGTGTCATGGCATGCAAAACAGTCAACAACAGAACTGATACTATGCACTGTAGATAGGAGATTCTGTACGACAACTGGTATGGCACATGATGGTGTTGATGGTACCAAATAATTGTTTTTGAAGTGTCCATCAGTACTGTAATCGATTTCGTGAATTATTGGGATATTACAGCACTGTATATGAAGCAGGTTATGACCAATCTGCACCGGCGGGATTAATTTAATTAATTTGGTTAATAATGTTTTCAAATATTGTAGGATTTTTTGCCTGGGCAGCGGCAATCTGCTAATTTGTTTGCTATTTCAGAATGTCAAGGACGTGTTAAAATGAAGCACACCGCACGTGTATGTCCTCCGTCTATATATAGCTACACATTTGATTTCATCCAACTTAAGATTAGGACACTACTGAAATCAAATCGATCAGCGAAACATAATGCAGGCACTGGTGTAAACTGTACATTAGTATCACGAAGATCGATTCATGGTGTCCGGTCACAGAGTTGAATAGTGAACGTTCTCATATTAAGAGTTTAACACAATCTGTATTGTTCTATATTGCTGTGAATTTAAATATTTGGCAACTTTGTTAACCTGAGATGGTAGATGTAAAACATAGGTGAGATGCAGAATGGCTCAGGCAAAAGCAGCTTTCTAAAAAATGAGGAAGATACTATCAGATCCATTTTTGACAATAGAAACAAGAAAAAAAGAGTTCTTAAATGTTATGTAATGCCAGTCTTAACATATGGATGTGAATTATGGACAATAGGACCTAAGACAAGAAAATCACTGGAGTCTGTAGAAATGTGGTTTTACAGAAGAATTTTGAGAATACCATGGGCAGCTAAGAAGAATAATGGAAACGTTCTGAAAGAGGCCAAATCAAAAAGAGAGCTAATTTCCAACATTAGGGAGAAAACGATAATCATTTTTTGGCCATGTAATGAGAAAGGATACATCATACAATGGATAAGTTAACAGCTGAGATCCTCTAGGCAATTGATAGCCATAATTTAATACACCTCAAGAAAATGTTCAACATCATTTGGAAATCAGAGAAGGTGCCTCATAAATGGAAAAAAAAATAATCAGTGTTAAGATTCCAAGAAAGGGCAATCTTAGAGATTGTACTAACTGGAGAGGCGTGACACTTATGTCTGTTGTCTCAAAGTTATTCTGCAAAATCATCCTAAATAGAATAAAGGATTCAATAGATACAGTAATACGTGAAGAACAGGCTGGGATAGAAAAAGGAGAAGCTGCCTTGACCACATTTTTACTCTACAACTTATATTGGAGGAACACATTGAAAAGCAAAAACCTTTTGTACTTAACTTCATCGACTTAAAAAAAGCATTTGAACAGTATTCATAGAGATTCTTTGTGGAAAATTCTGAAGCAATATGGCTTACCATAAAAAATCATAAATATTATTAAAGACATGTATGATGGTTACACATGTGCAGTTCGAACAGAGGAAGGACTGAGCGAATGTTTCCCAATAGAAACTGGGATTAAACAAGGATGTATTTTATCGTCCTTGTTATTTGGAATTGTTATGGACTTCATAATGAAGAAATGCTGCACTGGTAATAAAGGCATTGAATGGATACAAGGAGACCATTTGGAGGACCTCGACTTTGCTGATGACATAGTTCTCATCAGCAGTCAGATAAAAACGATGCAGGAAAACACAAATGAACTATCATCAATAGCCAGCAAAATTGGGCTTGAGATCAATCATGAAAAGACTAAAGTCATGAAAAGCTTAATTCCAACAGACGACAACATATACGTGGGAAAAAAAACCAATGGAAGAGATCGATCACTTTATCCATCTTGGAAGTTACATTGATGGAGAAGGGGATACAAGTAAAGAAATTAGAATCAGAATAGCTAAAGCAGCAATGTCTTTCAGAAGCCTTGAAAAGTTGTAGAAATCAAAACTCATCAGCACAAACACAAAACTTAGACTATTCAAATCAAATGTACTATCAACCTTTATGTATGCGTGTGAAAGCTGTAAAACAACAAGAGATATAGAAACAAAGTTGAACGCATTCGAAAATAAATGTCTAAGGAAAATACTTGGTATAGCGTGGAACGAATTCAAAACAAACGAGGAAATTAGAGAAATCGCCAATCAACCACTAATATCTTCAGTGATCAAGAAAAGACGATGGTCATGTTGGACATGTGATGAGAAGAGATAATAACCAAATAACAAAGCAAGTCCTCATGTGGGAAACAACAGGTAACTGGAAAATAGAGTAAGACCCAGAGAGACACTGAGAAGAACATTCATGAGAGAGGCAAGAGCAGCAGGAATTGGCTCCCTCAATGAGATAGAGCTGCTTGCACAGAACAGAGACAAATGGCGAGATTTGATAAAATATATTTAAGAGAAAACTGCTAGAACAAAAATTCAGATAGGAGAAGGAGTATCTTGGTCTACGCCCTATGGGCCGGCTACGGCTCGAAAGGTCAATAGATAGATAGATAGAACACCATATTTCCCTATACGCCACTTGGCGTGACGGGGGTACTTTACTTTTTTTTTTACTTACATTTGTTGTAATCAACTCACCAATTAAAAAGGCAAATTTCACGTACACACCACACAATCTTAGCAACGTTTCGCACTCATAATTTATAAGACGTCCGCAACTCCGAGGCTTTTTTTTGGGTAATTTCATTTCCGGTTTCTTGTTAAATTGGTCCAGAGGCGTATTTTGACAAAATATTTACTATTAATGTATATTCCTGTATGTGTGATAATTTGGCAGCTGTTGTGAAGTGACTACTTGATTTTTAAAACCATGAAGAGTTTACAGTGTAAATTCATCACTATGCAAAAGGTAACTGCGTTATTGTACATGCACTTTTGCAAGGAATCTAGAAGGGGTCGGTTATATTACTATTCAATATAATACAGATACGCCTTTGGCTTGCATTGTTAGAAAATTAACATAATTTACAGCAAAATCTGAGCCACGATAGCTCAGTGGTTAGTGAACTGGACTAAAAAGGACAAGAGGTAGGGCTCAATCCCAACCGAGGGAGTCCAGTTCACCCAGCCTGAAATGGGTACCGGATTTTTTCTGGGAAAGTAAGCGGCACGGGCGTAATACCGACCACATTACCCCAAAAACCATGTGCCGAAAGTAAAAAAAAGTAAAGTACCCCTGTCACGTCAAGTGGCGTATAGGGAATATGATGTTACTGACCATATATTTTACAGACCTTCGGCACATGAATTTTGGGGTAATGTGGTCGGTATTAGGCCCGTGCCGCTTCACTTTCCCTGTAAAAAATCCGTTACCCATTAAAGGCTGGGTGAACCCGGAAGCCGTCGGTTGGGATCGAACCCTACCTCTTGTCCTTTGTAGTCCAGTTCACTAACCACTGAGCTATCGCGGGTTCCTGAGCTATCACGGCTCCCTATGCGCCGAAGGTTTCTAATTTATCGTCACTAACACCATATTCCCCATACGCCACTTGGCGTGACGGGGGTACTTTACTTTTTTTGTACATTAAAATCTAATGTTTAGAGCACGCGGTTTGATATGTTCCTAAAATTATATTTAAAAAAAAAAACGATTTGTGCCAAATTCAGACTACCTTTGTACTTAAATGTTATCAAATCTGAAGGTCGGTGAAAAAATAAGATTTCATGAAAAAGAATGACAGAAATTCATCAAAAAGTTTCCGAGATAATTGATCAACTCTGGGGGCACGAATTTGTTAACGAAGTATAGGAATTGATTGTTTTTGATAACTTGAATCAATGATTCAGTTACAGGTAGAATCCTTGATCTTTACGGACGTTCATGTGCAGATAAAATACGAAGAGCATTATTTGACTGAGTAATGACTGATATGACTGTTTGATGGAAGGATGTTTACCAAAGTATAGTATGTGATACACACTTCTTCTCTCGAGAACGAAACATTCTATTGTGCATTGTAATTTGGTATCATCAGGTTTCATCATATCCTTCACAAAATGTTGCATTCACCACAGCCTGGCCTGAAAGAATCTGTCTCTAGCTCGGTCACATACTTCTTGTGTTGTCATGTAGAAAGTATCTCATATTGCTTGAAACCACCTTCATTTTGGTCTGTCCCCGTAAGGTAGTCTAGGAGTCATGATCTTACAGACAACAGATTACGTCAGTGTATATGCTTAGCTCCAACAGAAAACATATTACCTCACTGTATAAATTTAGCTCCTACAGACAAAAATTACTTCAGTGAATACGTTTAGCTCTTACAGACAACAGGTTACTTCAGTGAATACGTTTAGCTCCTACAGACAACATATTACTTCAGTGAATATGTTTAGCTCCTACAGACAACATGTTATTTCAGTGAATATGTTTAGCTCCTACAGAAAACATATTACTTCACTGTATAATTGTAGCTCCTACAGACAACAGATTACTTCACTAAATATGTTTAGCTCCTACAGACAACAGATTACTTCACTAAATATGTTTAGCTCCTACAGACAGCAGATTACTTCACTAAATATGTTTAGCTCCTACAAACAGCAGATTACTTCACTAAATATGTTTAGCTCCTACAGACAACATATTACCTCACTGTATAATTTTAGCTCCTACAGACAACAGATTACTTCACTAAATATGTTTAGCTCCTACAGACAACAGATTACTTCACTAAATATGTTTAGCTCCTACAAACAGCAGATTACTTCACTAAATATGTTTAGCTCCTACAAACAGCAGATTACTTCACTAAATATGTTTAGCTCCTACAGACAACAGATTACTTCACTAAATATGTTTAGCTCCTACAGACAACAGATTACTTCACTAAATATGTTTAGCTCCTACAGACAGCAGATTACTTCACTAAATATGTTTAGCTCCTACAAACAGCAGATTACTTCACTAAATATGTTTAGCTCCTACAAACAGCAGATTACTTCACTAAATATGTTTAGCTCCTACAAACAGCAGATTACTTCAGTGAATACATTTTGTTTGTATCGACCACATATCTCTTCACCGAACATGTTTTCCTCTAACAATCATCATCATCATCGAGTGCCGTCTCCGCATCGAAGGTTGGCTACCATGGAGTGCTACTCCGCTGTATTTGCTTTGATAGTGCAGGTTGCTATAGACTGACTTGTCCATCTTTTGATGTTACTCGTCCAAGTTAGTCTTGGTCTGCCTCTTTTACCTTGTATTTTCCCTTCCAGAATTGTTTTTAGTAGGCTGCTGTATCTTTCAACATGTCCCAAACAATTACAAACAACCGATTACTTTAATGAACATATATAACTCTTGCTGGCAAAATATTACTTTAATGAACATATATTAACTCTTGCTGGCAAAATATTACTTTAATGAACATATATTAACTCTTGCTGGCAAAATATTACTTTAATGAACATATATTAACTCTTGCTGGCAAAATATTACTTTAATGAACATATATTAACTCTTGCTGGCAAAATATTACTTTAATGAACATATATTAGCTCTTGCTGGCAAAATATTACTTTAATGAACATATATTAGCTCTTATAGACAACAGATGACGTCATTTAATTCAACAAATTTGCTTGCACCTACTAAAGACGATTATTCTAACGTTTCTCAAGCCTGAATCACCTGGCATCGACATAAGACATGCTTACCTGTCCTGAACTGAATGGAGATATCCAACACGTAGATGAAGTCGCTGATGTAATCAAGGCACAACCACAAGATATAAAACCGTTGCTGTAGCTCCCAGAACACTGACCGGGCGATGATGAAGATGACGTTGTAGAGGACGGCGAGGGAGATGACAAACAAAAAACGGTAGTAAACGGAATCTGAGGGGTCCACATAGAAGTGTTTCCAGTACCTGAAACAGAAATACATTCTTGGCTGAAATATGTGAAGTGTTGTTTTTTAAACAGGAATACATTCTTGGCTGAAATGTGTGAAGTGTGGTTTGTTAAACAGAAATACATTCTTGGCTGAAATATGTGAAGTGTGGTTTGTTAAACAGAAATATATTCTTGGCTGAAATATGAGGAGTGTGGTTTGTTAAACAGGAATACATTCTTGACTGAAATACTTGATTTGTTAAACAGAAATACATATTGCTATAATATGTATAGTGTGGTTTGTTAAACAGGAACACATTCTTGGCTGAAATACTTGATTTGTTAAACAGGAATACATTCTTGGCTGAAATACCTGAGGTGTGGTTTGTTAAACAGAAATACATTCTTGACTGAAATACTTGATTTGTTAGTCAGAAATGTATTCTTTGGCTGAAATACTTGAAGTGTGGTTTGTTAAACAGATATATGTGAAGTGTTGATTTTTCTTTCTTTCTTTCTTTCTTTCTTTCTTTCTTTCTTTCTTTCTTTCTTTCTTTCTTTCTTTCTTTCTTTCTTTCTTTCTTTCTTTCTTTCTTTCTTTCTTTCTTTCAAACTCTGCGCGAAGGCGTCACAGCCATGTTGACTTTGTGGTCAGGTGAATGCGACCGGTCCACCTCTGTCTCCGTAAACAAAAATCCAGACCAAGAAGAATCGTTTGAAAACACACTTCCGCAAAAATGCCACCAATTGTGAGCGTGACTTGCCTTGGCAGACATCTTGGTCACCTCACTAACCGGAAGTTCAACCTGGATGTGCCTCATCTCTCTGAACAATTTAGTGAAACGTTGTCACGTTGGTGACTGGTCACCCTAACTAGTTATGTGAAACACTTTGATGATGATTCGTCGTAGTAAATAATTCAGTGAAACATCTGTATGCTGGCTCGTCATACTAAATAACTTTTGTGAAACACTTTGACATTGGATCTTCACAATAAATAGTTTGATTAAACACTTGGGTACTAGTGCATCGCACTACATAGTTTCGTGAAACACCCGTATGGAGGATCGCCACACATTAAATACATCAGAGAAACACCCGCAAAGGTTGATCGCAGCGCTAAATAGTTCAACAAAAGACACGGATAGCGGATCGTCACACGGAATAGTTCTATGAAACACTTGAACAGTGACTCGTCACACTAAATAGTTCAATGAAACACTTGGACAGTGACTCGTCACACTAAATAGTTCAATGAAACACTTGGACAGTGACTCGTCACACTAAATAGTTCAATGAAGCACTTGGACAGTGACTCGTCACACTAAATAGTTCAATGAAACACTTGGACAGTGACTCGTCACACTAAATAGTTCAATGAAACACTTGGACAGTGACTCATAATACTAAATAGTTCAATGAAACACTTGGACAGTGACTCGTCAAACTAAATCGTTCAATGAAACACTTGGACAGTGACTCGTCACACTAAATAGTTCAATGAAACACTTGGACAGTGACTCGTCACACTAAATAGTTCAATGAAACACTTGGACAGTGACTCGTCACACTAAATAGTTCAATAAAACACTTGGACAGTGACTCGTCACACTAAATAGTTCAATGAAACACTTGGACAGTGACTCGTCACACTAAATAGTTCAATGAAGCACTTGGACAGTGACTCGTCACACTAAATAGTTCAATGAAACACTTGGACAGTGACTCATAATACTAAATAGTTCAATGAAACACTTGGACAGTGACTCGTCAAACTAAATCGTTCAATGAAACACTTGGACAGTGACTCGTCACACTAAATAGTTCAATGAAACACTTGGACAGTGACTTGTCACACTAAATAGTTCAATAAAACTCGAGGGAAATGTCTATTTATAGGAATTAGCTTTCACGTGTTTCAAATACTAGGCGGCACTACTTGTGGGGAAGATTGAAAGTTGAGGGTGAAGGGGTGCGAGTAGAAGTCACGATTAAAAAAATAAAAAGTAAAAGGTAAGTGGGTGGCACTTTTTCTGCTGTAGAGACAAAAGACCTAAGTAGTGCTCATTATTGATCGTGATAAGTGGACGACACAGACTAAACGACGTTTCGGCCAAATAGGTCTTCAGCAGGAACAAACAAGAAAAACACACACAAAACTAATAACGAAACATTGAAACAAAAATATTCCAAATATGTAAACTAAAAATGTCTATCCTGTGTGTGTGTTTTTCTTGTTTGTTCCTGCTGAAGGCCTATTGGACCGAAACGTCGTTTAGTCTGTGTCGTCCACTTATCACGTAAAGCTTCTAACATACCATTTTTTTGTATTTTTTAATTTTTCCTCATATTCAGCTTTACTGCAGCTTTGCATTTTTATGCATTCATTTGCATTTCTTTGCCTTAACCCCTCATTATTGATCCTAGGGCGAGTAATTGATTCTAGTTGAGTAATTGATCCTAGAGCGAATAATTGATCCTAGGGTGAGTAATTGATCCTAGGAAGAGTAATTGACCCTAGGGATAGTAATTAATCCAAGGGTAGGGTGACCATTTTTTTCCCATTTTTTTCGGGGACATTTGTCATATATTTTACATTTAAGAGGATTTTTTTGCTTATTTCTGAGACTGTCCCACAAAATCGGGGACGAAGGATAATATATATATATATATATGTGTGTGTGTGTGTGTGTGTGTATACATATATATATATATATGTATATATATATTTATGTATATATATATTTATTTATATATATTTATACTATGTGTGGGTGGGTGTGTGACTGTGTGTGCGCAATAAATTTTGTAGATGCAAAAAAAAAATATAACTTTAAATTTCATGATAACTGTTTATTTGCTGTTTGATTTTATTTTTGTTAATATTCACGGTACTTATGTGATACACGCACTTAATGAAATTACAATAGCTAGTTTTGTTTCTCAATAAAAAAAAAAGTCAAAAATAAAAAAAATTTAAACAACATATAGATATCAATTGCAATATTAAAGTAATGTTTACATTACCTTATTTCTATTGAAGATGTTGTTGCCTCGGCGTGGTACTTGTTTTTTGAGTGTATCTTTCTCAAGATCTCATGATTTGAAGCAAGTTTATCACTGAAGCTTTCACACGATAAATTAATGTTAGTTTTTACTGTTAACATGGCTTGCACCATGCTCACATTAATCCGTGATTTCTCTTCGGACCAGACGTAGTTCATTTGTGAAAATAGTCTTTCTACGGATGCATAGCTGCCAGGTAAGCACATAAAAAGTTCAAGTATTCTCTTCACATTAGCATGTGGTACATTATTTTCTCTCAAGTACCTGAGTACTTCATTCCATTTTCTACATGGGGGCTTGTTACTGAACCACTCACATTCTTTTTGCAACAGATGACCTCGCAAATAAGTAAATTCATTAAAGAGCTCATCACGATTGACGTTTACAACTTCATGACACTTTGAAGATATCTGTTCTACTGCATTATCAAAATGTTTCCTTTCAGGCACATTATCCAAGAGAAGGCAGCTCAGTTGTGACAAGTCCTCATTGTGCTTGTTCCAAGACTGCAAGTAATGTACAGCAGTATTATAGAATTCTTTACTTATTTGGAAATACCTTTCCATTTGGATATCACCAGTTTCTACTAAATCAGTTAGCAAACTCTTTACCATGTGTGCGATGAAATTTTCATCGCATTGAGTTTCTAATTTTATAATGAGATTGTTCACAGCTAGTGCTGATTCTGTTGCACTCTTGTCGTCGCCTTCAATCGCCTTAATTGTTTTATGGAAGAGTGATGCGTGAGAATGAGCAAAGCTGAGCCAAAGCTCTGATTCACTGTTTTCAAAGAATTGTTTCAATATTGTAGGGCAGTGTGTTTCTGACAAGAAGAAAGATCTCAGTGATTGATACAGTTTCAATATTCTTTCCAAGGCTGGAAGTAATGACAACCACCTTATATTCGAATAACCTAATAATTGCTTAAACTCCTGTCCAGCAAATTCACAGAAGTCTTTTAGGCGTTCTACACGAACCGTGTAAATGTGAAAGTATCCAAATATTTTTGTTACAATCACTTCCATATCCATTGGCATGGAATCAAACGCTGTTTTTGCACAATTGGGAATTATGTGTGCGTTGCAACCAAGACCCATTATGTGTCTGTTTAACTTGGACTTTATTTTAGTTATGACATTATCTCTCCCTTTCCTCAACAAGCCTCCAAAGTTTGTATTTGTATTGTCTGCTGAGAGTCCAACAATCTTTTTATTTAAGTCAAAATTATAAATTGCTTTCAACAATTGTTCAGATATTATGTCGGACGTTTCTCCTGGGATATCTATGAAAGCAATCAGTTTGGTCTTTACTGGAGTTTCCAGCTCATAAGCCTCAAAATAACGAACTAAAATAGGAAGTAGCTTAACATGTTTATGATTAGATGTATCGCAAGACAATGTTACGAAGCTGACATATTTGAGGTCATTTTTTAGTTCATCAATAGCCCAAGGAGCAAAAACATTGGTAATTATGGATTCACACTTTGTTCTTGCACAGGAAAATTGTTTCGTTGAAAATTTCTTGTGTAGAATTGTTGTACAATCCATACTGCGGAAACTATGATTATGAAGTACAGTATGATATGCGAAGGTTCCTTCATGAACAGTTAGAGTGTATTCATCTTTTCAGCGTTCTGTTTTACAAAAATAATTTGTCACACACCCAGACTGAGACTTACAAAGCAGCGCATCCTTATGCTTTTTTGCCTGTAGATGATCATTTATTGATGTCCTTCCACCACTTGCTATAGAAAAATTTGAACTACATATATTACTTTTCACTAGCGTTCCACCCTCTAAAATTGCTTGTATAATAAATGGAAATTCAGCTTTCAGCGAATCACTAAAATGACACGTTTTTTGGGAAGCATTGTTTTTAATGCAACAGACGTCCACTGATCAGAAATAGAAAACACGACTGCACTGTACTGTCATTACACTTGGACTGATTTGAAAATTGGCCGGGAAAGATACTTTGGCAGGAGATGTCCAGAAAGGCAGGGGTGGGGAGAGAGAGAGAGAGAGAGAGAGAGAGAGAGAGAGAGAGAGAGAGTGTGTGTGTTTGCTTTTTTTTAAAAATTAAACCCATCCCAATAGAGGTCAGTGGCTGGAATAGAAGTGACGTTGCACCGCGCTTCAAGAATTCAAAGAGCTATCTCCGACACAATGCGTCCTAGTCTTCTCTTTTATCTTCCTGCTAATGCCGCTCAGCCTGGGATAAAGAAACACAACTCAGTAACGTCCCGAGTCCTAGTGATTACTTTAAAAGAGGGCCGATTCCGTGTATGAACATTTATTTATTCACTGAAATCGGGGACAAATTTCTTTCGGGGACAACTTCTACACTTCGGGGACTGTCCCCGAAAATCGGAGACGAATGGTCACCCTATCCTAGGGTGAGTAATTGATCCTAGGGCGAGTAATTAATTCTAGGGAGAGTAATTTATCCTAGGGTGAGTAATTGACCCTAGGGCGAGTAATTTTTGTCTCTCATTCTTTTTTCTCTCACCTATGTCAGTGTGACATTCTTACGTTTTCACTACTTAAAAATTACATTTTTATTTTTACTAATTTGTGTCTTTTCATCACTCACAATCTCGCATTATCTCTCTGTCACCTTGTTCTATTACACACCAACATTCACCTCACTCTATTTTCTTCATCTCCGTCTCTTTCTCTCTTCCCACTTTTCGCTCTCTCCCTTGTTCAGTTTTTCTCCGTTTCACTTTCATATTTAAAAAAAATTAACTTATCATTCTAACAGTGGCGTATTCTCTATGATACCGCAGCTACCGCCGGTAGCCTGAACATATTAACGAAATACAAAAGGAAATGATAATTTATTATATTTTTAAAAAAATAATTATATAACAAATTTTCGAATATTCTATTACGCATTTCATAGGCCAATATGATTTATTTGCTTTGATTTGCATTTATTAAAGCAAGGTTTTCCTCTGGCCACTTTAACGTTTGTGAATGTTATAACTATTCTACATTGAAACCTCTAGTAGCCAGCGGTACATTTTTCCTCTATCCGGACCAAGTATTACCGACCTTGACATTCAAAAATAGGAATCAAAATTTATTTAGGGGGTGTTTCCGCTAGATGAATGCGTTTCATGGGTTATTTTTAGCTCTAGCCAATCAGAATTGTCAGAAAGTGAAAATGAAACTATGTCTCATTACCGGAACTTCCTTAGCTATTTATAATTACGTTATGCATCAGCATCTGTAGAAAGAACCTTTTCTGCTCTCAAAAGAATCAAATTTTATTGTCGCTCAACTCAGACACAAGAACGCGTATCTGGTTTGGCAATAATGTCCATTGAGAAATCATTCCTTCAGAAACTTAGAAACCAACCCAACAGTACTTTCAATGACAAAGTCATCAAGACAATTTTGCCCCAAACAAGACGGATATAACTAACATAAATAAGTGAGTATTCTAAAATGTAGTGATGTCATTAGAAAATATTACTTTATGTTAGCCTACTGAATATAATGTATGTTTTTATTTATTATGTCAGCTGTAATATCAGACCCCAAAACCAGTATACGCCACTGCATTCCAAAGCATTCCACTTTCTGACCAGAATAACGTCTTCATCTACCTACTTTCATATTTTTAAATCATGTTTAAAACTTCACACATTAAAAAAAAATTTCTGTACTCAGAATTAATTCAATTTTGATTTAAAATTCGACATTTTGTGTGTTTCTATTTTTTGAACAGCCCCGCAGAGAACAGATTACATTTAATTAAACCAGTGAGAAATATCGTGGAAAGATGTTTTACTGTCACTTCCCCCGAAAGGGAAGTCACCCAACATATATTTGGTTCATGATTGTGTCCCATTTAAGTTGTCTGAAAGATAAAATGGCGGCCACAAATCCATCAGACTTTTCCAAGCTAGAATTACAGCATACAAACATGTAAGGGGAATCCACGCTGGTCTATTGAATCAGTGCAAAGCTTTCAACTGGCCTGTAAAGGACCAGAAGATCGCCTTGACAACAGAAAATAAAGATCTAGTTAATATGCGCACGTATATGGAAACAAGAGACTTTATAGAGAACTGTGCATGTGTTTAACTTTGCGCGGTATCGATTCATCGGCGTTAATGATAGAGTCGATTATTCATAATTGATGGCAGTCATAATCGCGGAAAAATTGACAGGTTCTGTGGGCGGGTTTGATACTTGCTTTCTATAAAATGGGACAATCAAGAGATTCGGATTTCAAGCATTGGGAACATGTCTTGAAATGGATATCTAGTTTCAGTTAAAAAAGTATTATTTTTAGTGTCACATCAACATGTGTGGCAACCAGGGCCAGAATAAGACCCTTAGAGGCCCTAAGCACATAAATGACTGTGGTGCCCCCACGTATGTGACATTCAAAATATAAACAATAAAATAGCATTTTTTTTAAACGAAATTAAACCAAACTTATTGTAAGATGGAAAAATAATGTTTATTTTTGTTTATTTCCACTTTATTTATATTTCAAAGGATTTCTCCAACATTTTTTTTTTATATTTGAGATCCTCAAAAATTAATCTTATGTAACACGACTTCTTCTATACTTAACAGAGATAAGCTACCCACCGTTTCTTGTTCGATAAGCCACCCACCGTGACTTGTTCGATAAGCCACCCACCGTATCTTGTTCGATAAGCCACCCACCGTGTCTTGTTCGATAAGCCACCCACCGTGTATCTTGTTCGATAAGCCACCCACCGTGTCTTGTTCGATAAGCCACCCACCGTACTTGTTCGATAAGCCACCCACCGTGACTTGTTCGATAAGCCACCCACCGTATCTTGTTCGATAAGCCACCCACCGTGTCTTGTTCGATAAGCCACCCACCGTATCTTGTTCGATAAGCCACCCACCGTGACTTGTTCGATAAGCCACCCACCGTATCTTGTTCGATAAGCCACCCACCGTGTCTTGTTCGATAAGCCACCCACCGTATCTTGTTCGATAAGCCACCCACCGTGACTTGTTCTTGACTTGTTCGATAAGCCACCCACCGTGTCTTGTTCGATAAGCCACCCACCGTGACTTGTTCGATAAGCCACCCACCGTGCCTTGTTCGATAAGCCACCCACCGTGTCTTGTTCGATAAGCCACCCACCGTGTCTTGTTCGATAAGCCACCCACCGTTGTCCTGTTCGATAAGCCACCCACCGTGTCTTGTTCGATAAGCCACGCACCCTGTCCTGTTCGATAAGCCACCTTCCCTGTCTTGTTCAATCTCATGACCCTTGTCGAAAGTCTGCATTCACTGAGTGCTTCTCTTACTATTGTATATATATATATATATATGAATGTTATTGTTTTCCATTTAATGTGGGGAATCCAATGTGGGACTCCTTTCCTTTGATGTCCTAAGCACGTGATCATTTTGTTTAATGGTTACTCCGCCCCTGGTTACACATCTAGTGACGATGTACTGAATATTGTTACAAAAGAGGAAGACCAAACTGTTATTGGAGAAGACAGATGGGAGCAGAGATGGAGATGATGGGGAAGATATGGAATGAGTTTAAAATAATGACATGAAACAGAACGACTTGGAAAGTGTTTGTTGAAGACCTATACTCTACATGGAGTTGGCGATGTTTGTTAAAGACCTATGCTCCACAGGTAGCGGAACGTGATTATTGGATATCTATGCTCCACAGGGAGCTGAAAGGGTTTGTTAAAGATCTATGCTCCCCAGGGAGCTTAAAGTGTTTGTTGAATACCTATGCACCACAGGGAACTGAACATGTTTGTTGGAGACCTATGCTCCACAGGTAGCTAAAAGGGTTTGCTGAAGACCTATGCTCTACAGGGAGTTGAAAGTGTTTGTTGAAAACTTATACTCCACAGAAAGTTGAAAGTGGTTGTTGAAGACCTATGCTCCACAGGGTTTTGGAAGTGTTTGTTAAAGACCTATGCTCCACAGGGAGTTGGAAATGTTTGTTGAAGACCTATGCTCCACAGGGAGTTGGAAATGTTTGTTAAAGACCTATGCTCCACAGGGTGTTAAAAGTGTTTGTTAAAGACCTATGCTCCACAGGGAGTTGAAAATGTTTGTTGAAGACCTATGCTCCACAGGTAGCTGAACGTGATTGTTGGAGGCCTATGGTCCACAGGGAGCTGAAAGGGTTTGCTAAAGAACTATGCTCCACAGGGACTTGAAAGTGTTTGTTAAAGACCGATGCTCCACAGGGAGTTAAAAGTGTTTATTGAAGACCTATGCTCCACAGTGAGTTAAAAGTGTTTATTGAAGACCTATGCTCCACAGGGAGTTAAAAGTGTTTATTGAAGACCTATGCTCCACAGGGAGTTAAAAGTGTTTATTGAAGACCTATGCTCCACAGGGAGTTAAAAGTGTTTATTGAAGACCTATGCGCCACAGGGAGCT
Source organism: Megaustenia siamemsis (assembly GCA_032433765.1). Classification (NCBI taxonomy): domain Eukaryota; kingdom Metazoa; phylum Mollusca; class Gastropoda; order Stylommatophora; family Ariophantidae; genus Megaustenia; species Megaustenia siamemsis. The sequence continues at coordinate 80,914,204 of JAVIAB010000001.1, read as the reverse complement.
GAAAGGTTTAAGAAGATGAAGTAACCGCTATGCTTAACATATACTGACGACGATAATGTTTTTTTTTTACTTTCTACTTTACTTTATTTTACTTTACTTTACTTTAATTTACTCTACTCTACTTTACTTTACTTTGTTTTACTTTACTCTACTTTACTTTATTTTACTTTACTTTACTTTACTTTACTCTACTTTACTTTACTTTACTTTGCTTTACTTTACTCTACTTTACTTTATTTTACTTTACTTTACATTACTTTACTTTACTCTACTCTATGTTACTTTACTTTGCTTTACTTTACTTTACTTTACTTTACTTTACTTTACTTTACTTTACTTTACTTTACTCTACTCTACTTTACTTTACTTTGCTTTACTTTACTCTACTTTACTTTATTTTACTTTACTTTACTTTACTTTACTTTACTTTACTCTATTCTACTTTACTTTACTTTGCTTTACTTTACTCTACTTTACTTTAATTTACTCTACTCTATATTACTTTACTTTGCTTTACTTTACTCTACTTTACTTTATTTTACTTTACTTTACTCTACTTTACTTTATTTTACTTTACTTTACTCTACTTTATTTTATTTTACTTTACTTTACTCTACTTTACTTTATTTTACTTTATTTTACTTTACTCTCCTCTACTTTACTTTATTTTACTTTACTTTACACTACTTTTACTTTACTTTACTTTACTCTAATCTACTCTACTCTACTCTACTCTACTCTACTCTACTCTACTCTACTCTACTCTACTCTACTCTACTATACGTTACTTTACTCACCTTTACTTTAATATACATCATTACTTTATTTTAATTTACTTTAATATTCAATACTTTTACTTTAATTTACTTTACTTTTACTTTACTTTAATTTACTTTACTTTATTTTACTTTACTTTTCTTTTACTTTACTCTACTCTACTCTACTCTACTCTACTCTACTCTACTCTACTCTACTCTACTCTACTATACTCTACTCTACTCTACTTTACTCTACTCTACTCTACTTTACTCTACTCTACTTTACTATACATTACTTTACTCTGCTTTACTTTAATATACATCATTACTTTATTTTACTTTACATTACTATATAATACTTTTACTTTACTTTACTTTACTTTACTTTTACTTTACTTCACTTATACAATACTTTTACTTTACTTTAATTTACTTTACTTTACTTTTACTTTACTTTTACTTTACTTTAATTTACTTTACTTTACTCTACTTTATTTTATTTTACTTTACTTTACTTTACTCTACTTTACTTTATTTTACTTTACTTTACTCTACTTTACTTTATTTTACTTTACTTTACTCTACTTTTACTTTATTTTACTTTACTTTACTTTACTCTACTCTACTCTACTATACGTTACTTTACTCTACTTTACTTTAATATACATCATTACTTTATTTTACTTTACTTTAATATTCAATACTTTTACTTGACTTTACTTTACTTTTACTTTACTTTAATTTACTTTACTTTACTTTATTTTACTTTACTTTTCTTTTACTTTACTGTACTCTACTCTACTCTACTCTACTTTACTCTACTCTACTCTACTCTACTCTACTCTACTCTACTCTACTCTACTCTACTCTACTCTACTCTACTCTACTCTACAATACTCTACTCTACTCTACTTTACACTACTCTACTTTACTATACATTACTTTCGTTGCTTTACTTTAATATACATCATTACTTTATTTTATTTTACTTTACTTTACTATACAATACTTTTACTTTACTTTACTTTACTTTACTTTACTTTACTTTACTTTTACTTTACTTCACTTATACAATACTTTTACTTTACTTTAATTTACTTTACTTTACTTTACTTTTACTTTACTTCACTTATACAATACTTTTACTTTACTTTAATTTACTTTACTTTACTTTACTTTTACTTTACTTCACTTTGTTTTACTTCGTCTATGTATCCTTTCAGCGAGGTATGTGTGTGTTTGGGTGGGGGGGGGGGGGGTGGTGAGAAGGAGGAGGATTAAATTTCTGGTCAGTGCTCTCACTCTGGTCATCATAAAGTATCAATTTTAGTCATAGTCTTGGAAATTTGTTTATCGTTTATGGATGAAACTGTCCTGATCGTAATACTTTACACTGAATCTTAAAATCGATACGTTATGGGAGTGGTTTCAGTTTGTGGAATTACACAGAACGTAAACTTGTTTAGCTGAAGGAAACATTTATATGTGAATGGATATTTTAGTAAAAATATTTTTACTATATATATATTAAGATGGAAAACTAGACAGAGAAATTGACATGAGAATACAAAAAGCAAACGCTGTCACATACCAGCTTTCACCATTGCTAAGACATCCAAACATTTCTATGCCAGCTAAACAACAAATTATAAATAGCATTTTCATACCAACTTTGTGCTATGAAAGTCAAACATGGACCCTTTCTAAATCACAATTAAGAAAGATCAATACATGTGAGATGCGATGCTTGAGAAAAGTAACAAACAACACAAGAAGAGATAGAATACCAAATGAAACCATAAGAAAAATGGTAGGAAAAAACCCTGCCAAGAATATATAGAACAACAACAACTTAAATGGTTTGGTCACCTGGTCAGAATGAACCCTTACCAATCACCATCAAGGGCATTCTTCTCGAGAATGCATGACATGAAAAAGGATCCACAGAGGACAGACCCACCACGACACCTTTTAGGTATCAGTGACAGAGACATGTAACAACAAAGGAAAATCACTAATTCAGACAGTTCGAGCAGCTCAAGAACGACAAATGATATAAACCACGACACCTTTTAGGTATCAGTGACAGAGACATGTAACAACAAAGGAAAATCACTAATTCAGACAGTTCGAGCAGCTCAAGAACGACAAATGATATAACCACGACACCTTTTAGGTATCAGTGACAGAGACATGTAACAACAAAGGAAAATCACTAATTCAGACAGTTCGAGCAGCTCAAGAACGACAAATGATATAAACCACGACACCTTTTAGGTATCAGTGACAGAGACATGTAACAACAAAGGAAAATCACTAATTCAGACAGTTCGAGCAGCTCAAGAACGACAAATGATATAAACCACGACACCTTTTAGGTATCAGTGACAGAGACATGTAACAACAAAGGAAAATCACTAATTCAGACAGTTCGAGCAGCTCAAGAACGACAAATGATATAAACCACGACACCTTTTAGGTATCAGTGACAGAGACATGTAACAACAAAGGAAAATCACTAATTCAGACAGTTCGAGCAGCTCAAGAACGACAAATGATATAAACCACGACACCTTTTAGGTATCAGTGACAGAGACATGTAACAACAAAGGAAAATCACTAATTCAGACAGTTCGAGCAGCTCAAGAACGACAAATGATATAAACCACGACACCTTTTAGGTATCAGTGACAGAGACATGTAACAACAAAGGAAAATCACTAATTCAGACAGTTCGAGCAGCTCAAGAACGACAAATGATATAAACCACGACACCTTTTAGGTATCAGTGACAGAGACATGTAACAACAAAGGAAAATCACTAATTCAGACAGTTTGAGCAGCACAAGAACGACAAATGATATAAACCACGACACCTTTTAGGTATCAGTGACAGAGACATGTAACAACAAAGGAAAATCACTAATTCAGACAGTTCGAGCAGCTCAAGAACGACAAATGATATAAACCACGACACCTTTTAGGTATCAGTGACAGAGACATGTAACAACAAAGGAAAATCACTAATTCAGACAGTTCGAGCAGCTCAAGAACGACAAATGATATAAACCACGACACCTTTTAGGTATCAGTGACAGAGACATGTAACAACAAAGGAAAATCACTAATTCAGACAGTTCGAGCAGCTCAAGAACGACAAATGATATAAACCACGACACCTTTTAGGTATCAGTGACAGAGACATGTAACAACAAAGGAAAATCACTAATTCAGACAGTTCGAGCAGCTCAAGAACGACAAATGATATAAACCACGACACCTTTTAGGTATCAGTGACAGAGACATGTAACAACAAAGGAAAATCACTAATTCAGACAGTTTGAGCAGTTCAAGAACGACAAATGATATAAACCACGACACCTTTTAGGTATCAGTGACAGAGACATGTAACAACAAAGGAAAATCACTAATTCAGACAGTTTGAGCAGCTCAAGAACGACAAATGATATAAACCACGACACCTTTTAGGTATCAGTGACAGAGACATGTAACAACAAAGGAAAATCACTAATTCAGACAGTTTGAGCAGCTCAAGAACGACAAATGATATAAACCACGACACCTTTTAGGTATCAGTGACAGAGACATGTAACAACAAAGGAAAATCACTAATTCAGACAGTTCGAGCAGCACAAGAACGACAAATGATATAAACCACGACACCTTTTAGGTATCAGTGACAGAGACATGTAACAACAAAGGAAAATCACTAATTCAGACAGTTCGAGCAGCTCAAGACGACAAATGATATAAACCACGACACCTTTTAGGTATCAGTGACAGAGACATGTAACAACAAAGGAAAATCACTAATTCAGACAGTTCGAGCAGCTCAAGAACGACAAATGATATAAACCACGACACCTTTTAGGTATCAGTGACAGAGACATGTAACAACAAAGGAAAATCACTAATTCAGACAGTTCGAGCAGCTCAAGAACGACAAATGATATAAACCACGACACCTTTTAGGTATCAGTGACAGAGACATGTAACAACAAAGGAAAATCACTAATTCAGACAGTTCGAGCAGCTCAAGAACGACAAATGATATAAACCACGACACCTTTTAGGTATCAGTGACAGAGACATGTAACAACAAAGGAAAATCACTAATTCAGACAGTTCGAGCAGCACAAGAACGACAAATGATATAACCACGACACCTTTTAGGTATCAGTGACAGAGACATGTAACAACAAAGGAAAATCACTAATTCAGACAGTTCGAGCAGCTCAAGAACGACAAATGATATAAACCACGACACCTTTTAGGTATCAGTGACAGAGACATGTAACAACAAAGGAAAATCACTAATTCAGACAGTTCGAGCAGCTCAAGAACGACAAATGATATAAACCACGACACCTTTTAGGTATCAGTGACAGAGACATGTAACAACAAAGGAAAATCACTAATTCAGACAGTTCGAGCAACTCAAGAACGACAAATGATATAAACCACGACACCTTTTAGGTATCAGTGACAGAGACATGTAACAACAAAGGAAAATCACTAATTCAGACAGTTCGAGCAGCTCAAGAACGACAAATGATATAAACCACGACACCTTTTAGGTATCAGTGACAGAGACATGTAACAACAAAGGAAAATCACTAATTCAGACAGTTCGAGCAGCTCAAGAACGACAAATGATATAAACCACGACACCTTTTAGGTATCAGTGACAGAGACATGTAACAACAAAGGAAAATCACTAATTCAGACAGTTCGAGCAGCTCAAGAACGACAAATGATATAAACCACGACACCTTTTAGGTATCAGTGACAGAGACATGTAACAACAAAGGAAAATCACTAATTCAGACAGTTCGAGCAGCTCAAGAACGACAAATGATATAAACCACGACACCTTTTAGGTATCAGTGACAGAGACATGTAACAACAAAGGAAAATCACTAATTCAGACAGTTCGAGCAGCTCAAGAACGACAAATGATATAAACCACGACACCTTTTAGGTATCAGTGACAGAGACATGTAACAACAAAGGAAAATCACTAATTCAGACAGTTCGAGCAGCTCAAGAACGACAAATGATATAAACCACGACACCTTTTAGGTATCAGTGACAGAGACATGTAACAACAAAGGAAAATCACTAATTCAGACAGTTCGAGCAACTCAAGAACGACAAATGATATAAACCACGACACCTTTTAGGTATCAGTGACAGAGACATGTAACAACAAAGGAAAATCACTAATTCAGACAGTTCGAGCAGCTCAAGAACGACAAATGATATAAACCACGACACCTTTTAGGTATCAGTGACAGAGACATGTAACAACAAAGGAAAATCACTAATTCAGACAGTTCGAGCAGCTCAAGAACGACAAATGATATAAACCACGACACCTTTTAGGTATCAGTGACAGAGACATGTAACAACAAAGGAAAATCACTAATTCAGACAGTTCGAGCAGCTCAAGAACGACAAATGATATAAACCACGACACCTTTTAGGTATCAGTGACAGAGACATGTAACAACAAAGGAAAATCACTAATTCAGACAGTTTGAGCAGCTCAAGAACGACAAATGATATAAACCACGACACCTTTTAGGTATCAGTGAAAGAGAAAAGAAGAAGAAGAAGATCGCTTGTATCAAGAGTATGAAAGGCAAATCTGAGAGTTCCGGGGGATATGTTCAACATTGAATTTGTTAACCACAAAAGTTTGATCATTTTACGTTACAGCTACTTTTCAATACATTGAATGTGTAACGCATGAAGCTCGTGTGTTTTGTCTTTCTGAAAGAAACAGACGAGCACATCAACTAAAGTATTTGCGACAAACAGCCGTGACTTATTGTAGGGTCAAATCAAAGAAATGAATTAAAATGTGAAGCTGCAGTTAAGCTAATTGTAAGGAGAAATGAAAACAAAAAAATATATATTAAAAAAAAAAAACGATACGGTTAAAGCATGACGTAATAAGTGGATGGCACAAATTAGAACGACGTTTCGGCTCAATAGGCCTTCTGCAGGAACAAAGATACATCACAAACACAGATATGAATTAAAAAAAAAATAATAAATAATAAAAACAACTAATAATTCTGAACTAGAATGAGAAATTATTCTTCTTCCTCAGCGATCATGGCTCATCCAGACTATCATACAGGACTCTCTTAGGAAGGCGATCGTGGCTCATTCAGCCTAGGATTACGGACTCTCTTAGGAAGGCGATCATGGCTCATCCAGACTAGGATTACGGACTCTCTTAGGAAGGCGATCATGGCTCATTCAGACTAGGATTCCGGACTCTCTTAGGATGGCGATCATGGCTCATTCAGACTAGGATTACGGACTCTCTTAGGAAGGCGATCGTGGCTCATTCAGACTAGGATTCCGGACTCTCTTAGGATGCCGATCATGGCTCATTCAGACTAGGATTCCGGACTCTCTTAGGATGGCGATCATGGCTCATTCAGACTAGGATTACGGACTCTCTTAGGAAGGCGATCATGGCTCATTCAGACTAGGATTCCGGACTCTCTTAGGATGGCGATCATGGCTCATTCAGACTAGGATTCCGGACTCTCTTAGGATGGCGATCATGGCTCATTCAGACTAGGATTACGGACTCTCTTAGGAAGGCGATCATGGCTCATTCAGACTAGGATTCCGGACTCTCTTAGGATGGCGATCATGGCTCATTCAGACTAGGATTACGGACTCTCTTAGGAAGGCGATCGTGGCTCATTCAGACTAGGATTCCGGACTCTCTTAGGAAGGCGATCGTGGCTCATTCAGACTAGGATTCAGGACTCTCTTAGGAAGGCGATCATGGCTCATTCAGACTAGGATTCCGGACTCTCTTAGGAAGGCGAATGAGAAATAAAAATAGCAATAAAATGACTTCCCTGTAAACTTCGATATGGGCAGAATGAAAGTGAAAGTTCCGTGACTCATTGTGGTATCTGCCATTTGATTAATTAATAGTCTTATAGGTCTACCTTTTCCCCTCTTCCCCCTGTTAATGAATGCTACAGCTCAAAGATCTGGCAGGCGAGGGGAATGACGATACTTGTGTTCAAAAACTCCCATCTGTTGGTTCTGTGCACTGTCCAGCTGCGGGCCTGCGTGTTCTCTTACAGTCTCACTAGTTCTTTCTCCTCTGGTCTCTTTAATATTATCAATGGCTTCTCAAATTTTGTGCGCAATGATTTTCATTCAGAACAGAGAATTGAAGCCTTTGAAACTGGGATTTATAGAAGAATAGGAAGAACTGGATGGAAAGAAAAGAAAACAAACGATGAAGTCTTTAAACAACTAAAAATTAAAATAGAATTACTAAACACAATGCAAGCAAGACAATTGAGATTTTTGGGGCATGTTAAAAGTCACAGCAGCCTACTAAAAGTAATCTTGGAAGGGAAAATACAAGGTAAAAGAGGCAGAGGCAGACCAAGACTAACATGGACAAGTAGCATCAAAAGATGGACAAGTCAGCGTATGACAACCTGCAACATCAAAGCAAGAAACAAAGCGGAATGGCGCTCCTTGGTAGCCAACCGTTGATGCGGAGACGGCGCTCAGTGATGAAGATTTTCCTTCGACGTTAATACCGAAAGTGTGACATTTATCAGTGCTACCTGTCCGTTTTCTCTTAAACGTTTTCATATACGTGGTGCTACCTGTCCGTTTTCTCTTAAACGTTTTCATATACGTGGTGCTACCTGTCCGTTTTCTCTTAAACGTTTTCATATACGTGGTGCTACCTGTCCGTTTTCTCTTAAACGTTTTCATATACGTGGTGCTACCTGTCCGTTTTCTCTTAAACGTTTTCCTATACGTGGTGCTACCTGTCCGTTTTCTCTTAAACGTTTTCCTATACGTGGTGCTACCTGTCCGTTTTCTCTTAAACGTTTTCCTATACGTGGCGCTACCTGTCCGTTTCCTCTTAAACATTTTCCTATACGTGGTGCTACCTGTCCGTTTTCTCTTAAACATTTTCCTATACGTGGTGCTACCTGTCCGTTTTCTCTTAAACGTTTTCCTATACGTGGTGCTACCTGTCCGTTTTCTCTTAAACGTTTTCCTATACGTGGTGCTACCTGTCCGTTTTCTCTTAAACCTTATCCTATACTTGGTGCTACCTGTCCGTTAACTCTAGAAAGTGTTTATAGTAATGGACTATTAATTGCGATGCATCAGTGTTTTCCAAGTCTTTCAGTGCTGAGAATGGTCATTGTAATCCTTTAGTAATCTCTATCATTCATCATAATCATCGAGTGCCATCTCCGCAGCGAAGGTTCGCTACCATGGAGCGCCATTCTGCTCTGTCTCTTGCTTTGATGATGCAGGTTGTCATATGCTGATTTGTCCATCTTTTGATGTTGCTCGTCCATGTTAGTCTTGGTCTGCCTCTGCCTCTTGTACCTTGTATTTTCCCCTCCAGGATTACTTTTAGTAGGCTGTCTTTATCAATCTTTAATAATCTCTATCATTACCCAATCTATTTGTTGATTGCTTGCGTTCACCCGATGACTAAAGGTATAGTTAGATCTCTTCGTCATCCGCCCTTAAAAGAATGCTAAGTGGGAGTGGATGTGTTGTGTCGTGCTTTGTAGTGAAAACTGTGATATATGCGCCTTTTGGCCAACACATCCGACTTAAGCACGACATTGTTTAGTACCGGATTGCCTTTCCTATTGATACCTACTCACTTGATCAGACTAGACTGGTTCATCTGTTTCTCGAGGCACACTGAAAAGGTGGAGTAGGATCTGTGTTGTTCTGGTTCACGGATCCTGGCGCAATCCATCAGCTATGAGTCGTTGACAGCTTTCAGCTCTGCTGCTGAACGGCACATTATCGGCCATCCAATCTGGTTAACAGTCACATACCCTCCTTGGTGTTATAATATATAGACTTGGTTAGAATAGATTACATAATGGGAGGCAGAGATGTAGCATGGGTGGGATAGCTTAGTAGTTTAACCATAGTTAATTAGAAGATAGCCCAGTGAATAGTGAAATAGCCTACAAAGGGTCGGGTTCGATCCTCATCGACAGCTTCCAGGTTCACCCGGCCTTAAATGGGAACCGGATATTTTTCTGTGAAAGTAAAGCGGCACGGGTGTGATACTGACCACATTATCCCAAAAACCATGTGCGGAAGGTCTGTAGAAATGATGGTCACTGACACCATATTGCCTATACGTCATTTGCCGTGACGGTGCTCTTTACATTTTTACTTAAGTGAATGATAGAAACACAATTATAACACAGACACCGAATAACAGGACCCAGTTTTGAGGAATGGATAATTCAGCTGTTATTGAAAAGGTTGGTGAATAGATGTAAACTTGAAGCCCTACAAATGACCAGAAATTAAGTTGATAAACAAGCTTGGGGACAGGTTAAGTTATGAGAGTGATGTCACTCTTAGAGTTCATGTTAGCGTTATTTTTTAAACTCAGGGGTTAACAATATGTCAAGTTGAATACTTGTTTTACAAAAAAAAATTGAAACAAAAGTCATCTAGAGTTGAACTTCGCATTCACCCATTGGCTGCGCAAAGACTAAGCCAAGACAGGGGTATTTAACCTAATGCATAAGAAGATTTTTAAAAAGTTTTGAGTTGAAAGAAGATTCAGAAGTATAGAAAATGTAAAATAGATGAGCTTATTCCGACTTCAGTCGAAGCTGCCTGAACGCAGTTCTTCCTTAAAGTTAGTTAGTTTTGATCAAATAGGGATGTAGAAGGATGATCCAGAGAAAGATCAGTGAGGAAGACATAGTTTAGTTGAGAAGTGTTTCAAGTTAGAAGATTTGTGCTCCAGAGAACAATAGTGAGTAGAGAAGCAATGAATAAGTCAAGAGACATCGATATAAAACAGCAAGTGTCAAGCAAGACTAGTTGTAATATAGTAATAGAATGAAAGATAGAATTAGAAATGACACTGACAATATGTATTAAGAGGTGCGTCGACATCCATCGGTTTTAACCTCTTGAGCGCATCAAGTTCAAGAATGTTGATTTTATAATTTGTATGTAAAAAAAGTAAAGAGCCCCCGTCACGCCAAGTGGCGTATATGGAATATGGTGTTAGTGGCCATATATTTTAAAGACCTTCGGCACATGATTTTTGGGATAATGTGGTCGGTATTACGCCCGTGCGGCTTTACTTTCCCAGAAAAAATCCAGTACCCATTAAAGGCTGGGTGAACCTGGAAGCCGTCGGTTGGGATCGAACCCTACCTCTTGTCCTTTGTAGTCCTGTTCCATAACCACTGTGCTATCGCGGCTCCCTGAATTTGTGTGTGCCCCACAATATACATCACGTGTGCAACTGGTCATAAAATAACCTTGAATTAATCAAGTTCATAGTCTGTGATTAGTGACTGCATGAATACATGTCAAGACATTGTTAATGCATCGTGTTGTGATCTATGTAAACTATGATCCATACCACAGTTAGCAGCAGTTCAAAGTCAAAAGTTATAACTCAGGAGAAAACAAAAACTGCATTAGCACACTTGGTAGGATCTCAGAAAACATGTATCAACAGGTAGGGCCGGTTTGAACTTTCAACTTGACAATTTTCATCTTCGAGATAACACATAGAGCTCATGGCATATGTTCACATTAGCAAACAGATAGACAGACAGACAGACTGACAGCAGACAGAAAGACAGATATACAGACAGAAAGACAGGCAGGTAGACAGACAAACAGAAAGACAGATAGACAGACAGACAGACAGGCAAGTAGACAGACAGACAAACAGACAGGCAGACAGACAGGCAGGTAGATAGACAGACCAGACAGATAGACAGGTAGACAGACAGACAGGCAGGCAGGTAGACAGACAGACAGACAGGTAGACAGACAGACAGACATATAGAGACAGACAGACAGACAGGCAGGTAGACAAACAGACATACAGACAGGCAGGTAGACAGACAGACATACAAACAGATAAATAGTTTGTTTCTATAGATGACTAAATTGCATATTCATCGTTTATTAATACAACAAGATAATAATATACGAGTACATAAGAAACAATTCTCGCAAGCAAAAAAGACATTTCTTAAATTCTCCTTTCTCGTCAGTTAAATCAAGAAACCCCAGAACGATTCGTTTTACACACTACGTCACTGTCATGGCTGCTTGCAGAATTGCACTGGAATAAACCGGAAGAGCAGACAGTTTTTCAAGCGCGTGTGAGGTCATTTCCGGAATTGATTTATGTGTGTTTGCAAAAGGCATCGTTCACCTCTTCATATGTTTATTTTCTAAACACACAAGCCAACGAAATGTGGCGTTACTTTGCTGCAATTATCTGGCCGTTGTTATTTTAAATTCAGAACAAGATTTATGCACGATTTTTGTTGCCATTATATCATTATTACGCAAGCAGTTGCTATCTTCTACTGATATCGGTGTGAGAGACTACGAGCAGGCAAATAACAGATATGGGCGCCATCTTTGACAGTCATTCTTGCGATAACTTGACTGCTACAGTTGGGGACTGTTTGGTCTCGAGGCAAGACGCCGGCCTCGAGACAGAGAGATTGTGGGTTCAAATCCCGGTTGGTTCGGATTTTTATTTATGATTTCTCTCGGCGGCAACCACCCCTGGTCTCAGCGACGGAAAAAATATGAGTACCTCCGAAGTCGGAGTTATCTGCCTGTGCGGCGAGGGACCCTTGAGCACACGGCTGCCAGGGAAAAAATGGATTAACACGCAAAATTCAGTTCCTAGTCTCTAGGGACTTCGTCAGAGATAAAAGCTGGCGAACGAGAAACACAAAAACTGCTACAGTTCATGCGAATACATATTTACTTTTTTATTAGTTTAATTATCCCCCCTTCGATAGCTCAAATACAATTTTAAAATGTGGTCAGAGTTTCTGTCCTTGACGAATTAAAGATTATTTCTGATCATGACTATTTTTAGTGCTGGGAAAAGATGGATACGGTTTCTCAGAAAATGTATTTGTTCTTCTGGCTGTTGACCAGTGACTTTATTGAAATATGAGTATATGAAACATTTACATTTGAGCGGTTTTCTTCATTACCTTGATAGGCGTTTGGGGAATATGGTGTTAGTGATCATATTGTTCAATGATCACAGCATATTTTCGGGGGATGTGGTCGGTATCACGCCAGATCGCCTTTATTGTCCAGATAAGACTCAATCTCCACTCAATCAGAAACCCAATTTTAGAGGCTAGTTCTATATGTAAAAAGTAAAGTAAAGAGCCCCCGTCACGCCAAGTGGCGTAGAGGGAATATGGTGTTAGTGACCATACATTTTACAGACATTCAGCACATGATTTTTGGGGTAATGTGGTCGGTATTACGCCCATGCCTCTCTACTTTCCCAGAAAAAAATCCGGTTCCCATTTAAGGCTGGGTGAACCCGGAAGCCGTCGGTTGGGATCGAACCCTACCCCTTGTCCTTTGCAGTCCAGTTCACTAACCACTGTGCTATCGCGGCTCTCTTAGTTCTATATATATATATATATATATATATATAACGTTACAATGAAGAACATTTGATTAATCGAAACAAAATGCTACAGAAAAATCCTTAAGATACCTTGGATATTGGAAAACAACAATGAAGACATATTACAAGATTTAAACATTAAAAAGAACTGGTTAAAAAAACACCATTCTACAGAGGAAATTAAAACACTATGGCCATGTCAAAAGACACAGCAGGCTGGAAAGAACAATAATAAAAGGCATGGTTCCAGGGCGACGCATCAGGGACAGACCAAGAAGGTGGTGGTTTCAAGACATCAAAGAAACATTAAACGTGACAACAGAAGAAGTGGGAGATCTGGCTGGAGACAGATTCATTCAGACGGGTTGTGATGAAAGCATCGTTCTACAAATGACCTGCGACCTGATAATGATGATGATGATAATGATGATGATGATGATGATGATGATGATGATGATGATGATGATGATGATGATATAACGTAAAAATTTTGACCATTTGAGAATGTAATTCTAGTCATATTTGGAATTGAGGAATCTACGGACAAGAATGTTCATTTACTGCCTCCAAATCAAGTGGAATCGTTGTGAATTAATGAACGTTTTACAAATGTGTATAACCAGTGAGCTACATGAGTTGTCACTATGCGTATCATACCACATCTGTTGGGAATGCCTAAGCATCAATGTGTCTACTAATTGTACAACGAACTTGATTTCATCAGTCAAACATCAGCATTTCAATAACAGCGGAATGAACAAGAACTGAACTAGAACAAGCAAAAAATATGTGAATAATTAACATAGAAAGAAAAAAAAACAGACTCAGAAAGTTGTTTAATTTAAAAAAGAAAAAAAGAAACGCTGTAAACTAAAACAAATTAGAAGCAAAAGTCAACCAAGAAAAACAGTCAACAAAACAGGCCAAATCAAAATAAAAATAAATTTGAAATCGAAGTTCTGGCCAGAATGAAGGAAAATCCAAATCTCATTTTGTAGAGATGCTCAAGAAGCCAGAACTTGTAAGGGGTCAGCTACTCCATCATGAACAAAAATGACGAGCTAAAGAGAAGATCAAGAAATAATGGAAGCCAAAATTTTAACGGAAAAGAAAACTCCAAGCTCGATCTGGCAACATTCTGGAAATATGGAGCGGAGGATAAAGGACATAGTGTTGAAGATTAGATACGGTCTTAGGAGAAATAGAATAGAGAGACAGAGAAACAAACAGATGTGAATAGGGAACAATTTTAGGAGAAATAGAATAGAGAGACAGAGAAACAAACAGATGTGAATAGGGAACAATTTTAGGAGAAATAGAATAGAGACAGAGAATAATACAGATGTGAATATGGAACAATTTTAGGAGAAATAGAATAGAGACAGAGAAAGATACAGAGATGAATAGGGAACAATTTTAGGAGAAATAGAATAGAGAGACAGAGAAAGAAACAGATGTGAATAGGGAACAATTTTAGGAGAAATAGAATAGAGAGACAGAGAAACAAACAGATGTGAATAGGGAACAATTTTAGGAGAAATAGAATAGAGAGACAGAAAAACAAACAGATGTGAATAGGGAACAATTTTAGGAGAAATAGAACAGTGAGACAGAGAAAGATACAGATGTGAATAGGGAACAATTTTAGGAGAAATAGAACAGTGAGACAGAGAAAGATACAGATGTGAATAGGGAACAATTTTAGGAGAAATAGAATAGAGACAGAGAAAGATACAGATTTTGAATAGGGAACAATTTTAGGAGAAATAGAATAGAGAGACAGAGAAAGATACAGATTTTGAATAGGGAACAATTTTAGGAGAAATAGAATAGAGACAGAGAAAGATACAGATTTTGAATAGGGAACAATTTTAGGAGAAATAGAACAGTGAGACAGAGAAACAAACAGATGTGAATAGGGAACAATTTTAGGAGAAATAGAAAAGAGAGACAGAGAAAGATACCGATTTTGAATAGGGAACAATTTTAGGAGAAATAGAATAGAGAGACAGAGAAAGATACCGATTTTGAATAGGGAACAATTTTAGGAGAAATAGAATAGAGAGACAGAGAAAGATACCGATTTTGAATAGGGAACAATTTTAGGAGAAATAGAATAGAGAGACAGAGAAAGATACAGATTTTGAATAGGGAACAATTTTAGGAGAAATAGAATAGAGAGACAGAGAAAGATACAGATTTTGAATAGGGAACAATTTTAGGAGAAATAGAATAGAGAGACAGAGAAACAAACAGATGTGAATAGGGAACAATTTTAGGAGAAATAGAACAGTGAGACAGAGAAATATACAGATTTGAATAGGGAAGAGTATTTTGAGAAATAGTAAAAGACAGAGAAAAATATCATTTTGAAAATGGAACATTTTTAGAACAAAAAATAATAGAAAGATAGAGAAATATATACAACTGAGCAGGGAAGACTTTTATGAGAAATAGAGAAAGACAGAGAAACACATACAGTTAAATAGAAAACAGTTTTAGGAGAAATACAGAGAATATAGATGCACGGAGATGGGAATATGAAACTATTTTAAGTAAATTTAAATAATGAATGAGAGAAAAACAAAAGCTTGCGGGTAGACTTCAACGTAAGATGAATGTAAATGATGTCAATTGTGGGCAACATTGTGTGGACTTCAATCCTGATGTGGCGCGACGTATATGCATTATTCGTTTCGTTTTCCATTATTATTTGGGGGTGGTCCAAGAAACAAGACATCGGCATCTCGACAGGAAGGTCTCGGGTTCGGCTCCCACAAGCGGTGAGAATATTTCACAAATCGTGTCGTTGGTTTCTCTAGTGGCTTCGCCCTCCCCCGCTTTCTGGGTAGTGAGATCCGATGTTCTAGTCCTTTTTGGGTAGTGAGATCCGATGTCTAGACCTATCTGAGTAGTGAGATTCTATGTCTAGACCTATCTGAGTAGTGAGATCCGATGTCTAGACCTATCTGAGTAGTGAGATTCTATGTCTAGACCTATCTGAGTAGTGAGATCCGATGTCTAGACCTATCTGTGTAGTGAGATCCGATGTCTAGACCACTCTGAGTAGTGAGATCCGATGTTTAGTCCTACCTGAGTAGTGATATCCGCTTTTCTAGTCCTCTCTGGGTAATGAGATCCGATGTTCCAGTCCTCTTTGGGTAGTGAGATCTGATGTTCAGTCCTCTCTAGGTAGTGAGATCCGATGTCTAGTCCCCTCTTGGTAATGAGATCCGACGTCTAGTCCCCTCTTGGTAGTGAGATCCGGTGTCTAGTCCTCTTGGTAGTGAGATCCGATGTTCCAGTCCTCTTTGGGTAGTGAGATCCGATGTTCCAGTCCTCTTTGGGTAGTGAGATCCGATGTTCCAGTCCTCTTTGTGTAGTGAGATCCGATGTTCAGTCCTTTCTAGGCTATTGAGATCCGATGTCTAGTCCTCTTGAAATACTGCGAAAAATAGGTGGTCCCCGTGTACACTCGCACATGTTAAAAAACATTTTCAGTTTAAACTCGAAAAGGATAGAATAAAAATGGTCGCTGTCCGGGCATAAATGGAAAGCAAACCCACCCATGCTGAAGACGGATGTCCCAGGCCTAAAAGCTTACATATCGCGGTTCTACCCTAAAATAAACCCACAACGCGCCAGCTCTCACTTAGCAGATGAAGACTAAGTAAAGTGTTGCTATTATTTGAGATTGTTCATTTCTTCCCACTGCTACTCAAATACCACTTCCTCTTCTTCTATCCTTCCTCTGTTGCCGTTGGTGTCGAGGGGAGATACAATCTGCGATTCTTTGCTCTTCTGTTGGCCTCTTCTGGTGTTATTCCTCCTAGTGACTCTAGTATTCCCTTTATCCATCTCTTTCTCGGTCTTCCTCTTAATCTGGCGTTTTCGTGGCGTTTGTTTATGGTTCTTCGAGTCATTGTTAGTTCTTTTTGTCTTGTTATGTGGCCGAACCAATTTATCTGCTGTTTCTTTATGTATTCGATGGCTGGTTCAATTTCGAGGTTCTTCCTCAGGTCAGTGTTTCTTACCCTGTCCCTTAAGCTGTTTCCTGTCATTCTTCTGACACATTTCATTTCGGTGGTCGTTATCTTTCTTATTGTTCTAGAGTCCAGCGTCAAATTCTGGCACTGATAGCACAGAGTATACCACTGTATCTGAATAATTGTGCTAAAAAAAGTTTCTGTCCAGCAATAGAGGTTTTCTTGCATTAAAATGTGTCTTCATTTATTATTTTCGGCTTCTAAACTCGTTCAATCAAAAGAATGTTAAAGACATGCCCAGACCAACAAGTACCAGACATCACAGTTCTCAGAAAATGTATCGTTTCTAGTTGACACGATTTCTTAAACGAACATAGATAATGTTGGATGGGTTTTGTGAGTTGTAGATACAGTTAACGGTAGTCTTATATTATATTCCGTTGGGCAATGAAGTGTGATATCAGTAGTAACATATGGATATGATACCAGTACTAACATATTGATGTGATGACTACTAACATTTGGGTGTGATACCAGTACTAACATGGATGTGATACCAATACTAACATATGGACGCGATACCAGTATTAACATATTGATGTGATACCAGTACTAACATATGGATGTATACCAGTACTAACATTTGGATGTGATGCCAGTACTAACATATGGACGCGATAACAGTATTAACATATGGATGTGATACCAGTGCTAACATATGGTACCAGTGCTAACATATGGATGTGATACTAGTGCTAACATATAGATGTGATACCAATACTAACATATGGATGTGATACCAGTACTAAAATATGGATGTGATACCAGTGCTAACATGTGGATGTGATACTAGTGCTAACATATGGATGTGATACCAGTACTAACATATGGATGTGATACCAGTTCTAACATATGGATGTGATACCAGTGCTAACATATGGTACCAGTGCTAACATATGGATGTGATACTAGTGCTAACATATAGATGTGATACCAATACTAACATATGGATGTGATACCAGTGCTAACATATGGATGTGATACCAGTACTAACATATGGATGTGATACCAGTGCTAACATATGGATGTGATACCAGTACTAACATATGGATGTGATACCAGTACTAATATATGGATGTGATACCAGTACTAACATATGGATGTGATACTAGTGCTAACATGTGGATGTGATACTAGTGCTAACATATGGATGTGATACTAGTGCTAACATGTGGATGTGATACTAGTGCTAACATGTGGATGTGATACTAGTGCTAACATATGGATGTGATACTAGTGCTAACATATGGATGTGATACTAGTGCTAACATGTGGATGTGATACTAGTGCTAACATATGGATGTGATACTAGTGCTAACATATGGATGTGATACTAGTGCTAACATGTGGATGTGATACTAGTGCTAACATATGGATGTGATACTAGTGCTAACATATGAATGTGAAAGCTGTAACCCACCCATACTTTAGATAAGAAATTAAATGCCAGTGAAAACAAATGTCAACACAGGATCTCAAACATAAGCTGGGAAGAATACATTTCAAACGAAATGATAACAGAGAACCAAAACAAGAATATGTGACAAGCTTTATCAGAAGAAGACGTTGGAATACATCGGCCATGTGCTGAGAATGAATGAAGAAAGTCTTCTCCGTCAGATTTTCATGTGGAAGCTATCTGGTAAAAGAAAACAAAGCAGACCAAGAGAATAGCTACGCATAACAATTAATAGGGAAGACAACCATGGGACAACGAAACAATTATAGCCTGCTGATCCTGTCCAGCAGGTTATAATTACAGCTACACCCATGTGACTATCTCTTTCCCATTCTGACCACGGTTCACAACACAGGGAAGTCAGTTTTCTTTTCTTTAACCAGTTTCGATTTTATTTTGTTTTGAATTTTTAGTTACATTAGTTAGCTATGTAGGATTAGTTCTATTTACTTACATATCTGTGTGTGAGTGTTGTTTATTTGTTCCTGCTGAAGGCCTATTGAGCCGAAACGCCGTTCAAATCTGTGTCGTCTACCAATCGCGTAAAGCTTTTACCCTACCATTTTTTTTTCAATTCTCCCTTACGTTTAGCTTTACTGCAGCTCCGCATTTTAATGCATTCATTTGTATTTCTTTGCCTTAACCCCCGTCTACGAAACAACAAAGAACTACAAGAACTAGCAGCAAATCGTCAATGGTGGAGAACTATGACTTCCGCCCTATGTGCCATCTACGGCCCCAGAGGAAAATGAATGAATGAAGGGTTAATGACTTTATTTAACAAAGCCACAACGTCATGAGGTAGGGTAGCAAGTTCCCTTATTGGCTGCCTTTTCTTTAGGGTCAAGGCAAAGAGATGCATTAAAATGCGAAGCTGCACTCAAGATAATTGTAAGGAGAAATGAAACAAATAATATGTAGAGAAAAAAAATAGAAAGAAAAAACGGTATGCTTAAAGCTTGACTTAATAAGTGGACGACACAAATTAGAACAACGTTTCGGCTCAATAGGCCGAACTTTGGGAACTCCTGAACATGCGTGCACGCAAACGTACCACGTGCGCACTAGCGTTCATTTTCCTTCTTGTCACAGCACAGTATACAGGGGTGACATTTTATTTTCATTTTTATTTCTCATTCTAGCTGAAAATTATTTTTATTGTTTGTTTTTTTTAATTTTAAAAATTTTAAATACACATCTGTGTGTGTTGTATGTTTGTTCCTGCTGAAGGCATATTGAACCGAAACGTCGTTCTAATTTGTGTCGTCCACTTATAATGTAAATCTTTAACCATACCGTTTGTTCTATTTTATACAATTATATACCTTTATACCGAAAGATCTATATATGTGCTTTATAGACTACACAAAAGCATTTGATAAAGTAAAGCATATGGAAATAATCAATATGCTGGAGAAATTAAATACTGATGGCAAGGATCTGCGAATCATAAAAAAACATGTACTGGCAACAAACATCAGCTATATGAATTAATAACCAAACAGGGCAATTTCACCTTATAAAACAAGGAGTCAGACAAGGCTGTGTTCTGTTGCCGGATTTGTTTTCACTTTACAGCGAACATATTATGAGATCAATAGTAGACAAAAATGGAATTGAAATCAACGGTCACAACATAAATAATTTGCGATATGTGGATGACACAGTCTTAATAGCAGAGACAGAGAATGAACTACAAGAAATGATAGACATAATAGTAAAAGAAAGCAAAAAGAAAGGTCTCAGTCTGAATAGCAAGAAAACAGAAGTAATGGTCATATCGAAGAAACAACCATCACCATCATGCAGCATACAAATAAACAGGACAAACTTGAAACAAGTGCAACGCGTCAAATACCTGGACACAATAATAACATCGGATGGAAGATGCACCACAGAAATAAAAAGCAGAATAGCTCAGGCCAAAATAGCATTTCAGAAAATAAAAATATCTTATGCAATAAATCTATGTCAATAGAAATGAGAAAGAGAGTTCATCTGTGCTATATAGATCCAATTCTGACCTATGGAAGCGAATCATGGACAGCGGACAAACAAATGAAAAGACGATTAAAGGCCACAGAGATGGGATTTCTCAGAAGAATGTTGAAAATTCCCTGGACAGCTAAAAAGACCAATGAGGAAGTTCTTAAAGAATCCAACACAAAAAGGCAGCTCCTAAAAACCATCAGGAAGAAGCCATAAACATTTTTCGGGCACATTATGAGAAGAGGAAAGTTGGAATACTTGGTTACAACTGGCAAAATAAAAGGAAAGAGAGATCGCGGACGACAAAGAGATAAAATACTGGATAGCTTGGTGTCATGGCATGGAAAACAGTAAACAACAGAACTGATACGATGCACTGTAGATAGAACATTGTGGAGGGACAAGATCGCCTACGCCAACCGGTATGGCACATGATGATGATACATATATATACATTTATATACATTTCTCCCTGTCTTTCCCTTCGGAGAGGTAGATCGCTGTTACCATTGAAATATTCAGATTAGCAGGTGTATGCGCTATCCACAATGTCAACGAGAAGGATGGTAGAATAACAAATGACTTAATTTCTGATGCATTCGCTCATAGATCCAGACCAATAGGTTCCCCTCGCTTCGTTTTAAAGATGCCGTCCAGACATAAGACAGTGTAATTTTGGCGTAGAGTAATGGGAGATGGCTGCACAAGATCGACTACGACCACGACACGCGTTGTTCTGGATCAGTTCATAAATAGAGGTAAAGAGTATAAAGAGTATATGCATTTTGCTTGGTTAATGAAACAAATTTGGTTAGAAAAAAAAGACATAACGTGTCAGAGACAGTTTTCCCTTGCAAAAATGACTGGACGTGCGTACTTTTCTAAATACAACCTACACAATCACTACAAGCTTTGCTCCATAAACATATGATCCTATGTAGTCTAATTCCTTGCGAAACAAGGACACCCTACTATAATTATTGACTTCTTTGTTCAACTGAAACTTCATGAATGTACTACCGGTTTATCGCTGCTATATGTTATGTATTATACATCTACTACTTGTTTTGTCGCTGCTATTAGTTATGTATCATACATCTACTACTTAAAGTAAAAATGATGATCTACTTATTACATCTGCGCCGCTAAAGCAAAGTCGTACGTCGGCAACAGTCCCTTTTTGACAAATCAAGTGTTGTGAATGAGACCTTCCACCATCTAGACTTGATCTGCGCTTTGCGTCATATTGGTGCTGCTCATGACCGCTGTTGGAATTCCTTGACGCAAGTTATTTAACTGTTACTTATTAATGTAAACTACTTCGTCAGCCGCAGTTTTATCTCTTTAGGAATTTGCACCGTGTTTTGTTCGTCGTAGAATGCTTTCACTAGAGTAATCAGGAATCTAAAGGGAGCGAAATTGTTGTGAGTACTTAATTTTTGTGTGCAACGTCATCGTAATGGCTCTAATTACATACCTAGTCCGGCCGTACGCTAATCTTACGGTCTGTTGTTTGATGTGCGACGGGGATAATCTGAAGACTAACTGCGTGTCTATATGTTCGGAATTGGAGTAAACAACGATGGCCTAACATCATCAAGCGCTATACATTTTTTAAAAATACGACGATCATCATTTTCAAGAGGACGTGAACTTCCATAGCGTATGGTGGATAGGCGGCGAGAACAACTGAAGGCGATGCATGAAAAGTGTTCCTTGTTGCAGTTTCCTCATATTCCAAGTCAGGCTTGTTGCAGGAGCTACTAAGTTAAGTGCTCTGTGCACATCGTGAGCTGCGTGTCTCATCCCTTTTGATCATGTTTTGATATTCCAATTGTTTACGATGAGTGATGATATCGTATGGCAGGGAACAGTTGGCTGTGTTCACTTTCTGCGCGGTTTCGCCTTATGTCTTTTGGCGTGTGCTGAGACTGCCACGATGGGGACTACAGTTACCTTTCTTTGTTTGGGAGATGAGATATTAATTCGGATGATTACGCTGGCACGGGCGGTTGAGCAATTATGGATTTTAATTCGTTTGCAGTGATACCTGGGCCTTCCATAACCAAATAACATATACTCCTCACTTTATCGCTGCTATATGTTGTGTATCGTACATCTACTACTCACTTTATCGCTGCCATATGTTATGTATCATACATACATCTACTACTCGGTTTATATCTGCTATATGTTGTGTATCATACATCAACTACCAACTTTATCGGCTGTTATATGTTGTGTAACATACATCTACTACTTGGTGTATCTCTGCTATTTGTTATGTATAATACATCTACTACTCGCTTTATCGCTGCTATTTGTTATGTATCATACATCTACTACTCGGTTTATCTCTGCTATAAGTTATGTATAATACATCTACTACTCGCTTTATTGCTGCTATTTGTTATGTATCTTACATCCACTACTCACTTTATCGCTGCTATTTGTTATGTATGGTATATCTACTACTCCTTTATCGCTGCTATTTGTTATTTATCATATATCTACAACATCTTTATCGATGCTATTTGTTATTTATCAAACATCTAGTACTAGCTTTATCGCTGTTATTTGTTATGTATCATATATCTACTACTCCTTTATCGATGCTATTTGTTATTTATCAAACATCTACTACTAGCTTTATCGCTGCTATTTGTTATTTATGGTATATCTACTACTTCTTTATCGCTGCTTTATGTTATGTATCAAACATCTACTACTCGCTTTATCGCTGCTATATGTTATGTATCAAACATCTACTTCTCGCCTTATCGCTGCTATATATTATGTATCATACATCTACTACTAGCCTTATCGCTGCTATATGTTATGTTTAAAACATCTACTACTCGCGGTATCGCTGCTATATGTTATGTATCAAACATCTACTACTCGCCTTAGGGCTGCTATATGTTATATATCAAACATATACTACTCGCTTTATCGCTGCTATATGTTATGTATCAAACATCTACTACTCGCCTTATCGCTGCTATATGTTATGTATCATACATCTACTATTCGTCTTATCGCTGCTATATGTTATGTATCATACATCTACTACTCGTCTTATCGCTGCTATATGTTATGTATCATACATCTACTACTAGCTTTATCGCTGCTATATGTTATGTATCATACATCTACTACTAGCTTTATCGCTGCTATATGTTATGTATCATACATCTACTACTCGCTTGTCGCTGCTATATGTTATGTATCATACATCTACTACTCGTCTTATCGCTGCTATATGTTATGTATCATACATCTACTACTCGTCTTTTCGCAGCTATATGTTATGTATCATACATCTACTACTCGGCTTGTCGCTGCTATATGTTATGTATCATACATCTACTACTAGCTTCATCGCTGCTATATGTTATGTATCATACATCTACTACTCGCCTTATCGCTGCTATATGTTATGTATCATACATCTACTACTAGCTTTATCGCTGCTATATGTTATGTATCATACATCTACTACTCGTTTTGTCGCTGCTATATGTTATGTATCATACATCTACTACTCACTTTATCGCTGCCATATGTTATGTATCATACATACATCCACTACTCGGTTTATATCTGCTATATGTTGTGTATCATACATCTACTACTAACTTTATCGGCTGTTATATGTTGTGTAACATACATCTACTACTCGGTGTATCTCTGCTATTTGTTATGTATAATACATCTACTACTCGCTTTATCGCTGCTATTTGTTATGTATCATACATCTACTACTCGGTTTATCTCTGCTATATGTTATGTATAATACATCTACTACTCACTTTATCGCTGCTATTTGTTATGTATCTTACATCTACTACTCACTTTATCGCTGCTATTTGTTATGTATGGTATATCTACTACTCCTTTATCGCTGCTATTTGTTATTTATCATATATCTACA
The DNA here is from genome assembly GCA_032433765.1 of Megaustenia siamemsis. Taxonomy (NCBI): domain Eukaryota; kingdom Metazoa; phylum Mollusca; class Gastropoda; order Stylommatophora; family Ariophantidae; genus Megaustenia; species Megaustenia siamemsis. The sequence continues at coordinate 80,889,504 of JAVIAB010000001.1, read as the reverse complement.
ACTCCTTTATCGATGCTATTTGTTATTTATCAAACATCTAGTACTAGCTTTATCGCTGTTATTTGTTATGTATCATATATCTACTACTCCTTTATCGATGCTATTTGTTATTTATCAAACATCTACTACTAGCTTTATCGCTGCTATTTGTTATTTATGGTATATCTACTACTTCTTTATCGCTGCTTTATGTTATGTATCAAACATCTACTACTCGCTTTATCGCTGCTATATGTTATGTATCAAACATCTACTTCTCGCCTTATCGCTGCTATATATTATGTATCATACATCTACTACTAGCCTTATCGCTGCTATATGTTATGTTTAAAACATCTACTACTCGCGGTATCGCTGCTATATGTTATGTATCAAACATCTACTACTCGCCTTATCGCTGCTATATGTTATATATCAAACATATACTACTCGCTTTATCGCTGCTATATGTTATGTATCAAACATCTACTACTCGCCTTATCGCTGCTATATGTTATGTATCATACATCTACTATTCGTCTTATCGCTGCTATATGTTATGTATCATACATCTACTACTCGTCTTATCGCTGCTATATGTTATGTATCATACATCTACTACTAGCTTTATCGCTGCTATATGTTATGTATCATACATCTACTACTAGCTTTATCGCTGCTATATGTTATGTATCATACATCTACTACTCGTCTTATCGCTGCTATATGTTATGTATCATACATCTACTACTCGCCTTATCGCTGCTATATGTTATGTATCATACATCTACTACTCGTCTTTTCGCTGCTATATGTTATGTATCATACATCTACTACTCGGCTTGTCGCTGCTATATGTTATGTATCATACATCTACTACTCGGCTTGTCGCTGCTATATGTTATGTATCATACATCTACTACTCGGCTTGTCGCTGCTATATGTTATGTATCATACATCTACTACTAGCTTCATCGCTGCTATATGTTATCTATCATACATCTACTACTCGGCTTGTCGCTGCTATATGTTATGTATCATACATCTACTACTCGCCTTATCGCTGCTATATGTTATGCATCATGCATCTACTACTCGCCTTATCGCTGCTATATGTTATGTATCATACATCTACTACTCGGCTTGTCGCTGCTATATGTTATGTATCATACATCTACTACTAGCTACATCGCTGCTATATGTTATGTATCATACATCTACTACTCGGCTTGTCGCTGCTATATGTTATGTATCATACATCTACTACTCGCCTTATCGCTGCTATATGTTATGTATCATACATCTACTACTAGCTTTATCGCTGCTATATGTTATGTATCATACATCTACTACTCGTTTTGTCGCTGCTATATGTTATGTATCATACATCTACTACTCACTTTATCGCTGCCATATGTTATGTATCATACATACATCCACTACTCGGTTTATATCTGCTATATGTTGTGTATCATACATCTACTACTAACTTTATCGGCTGTTATATGTTGTGTAACATACATCTACTACTCGGTGTATCTCTGCTATTTGTTATGTATAATACATCTACTACTCGCTTTATCGCTGCTATTTGTTATGTATCATACATCTACTACTCGGTTTATCTCTGCTATATGTTATGTATAATACATCTACTACTCACTTTATCGCTGCTATTTGTTATGTATCTTACATCTACTACTCACTTTATCGCTGCTATTTGTTATGTATGGTATATCTACTACTCCTTTATCGCTGCTATTTGTTATTTATCATATATCTACAACTCCTTTATCGATGCTATTTGTTATTTATCAAACATCTAGTACTAGCTTTATCGCTGCTATTTGTTATGTATCATACATCTCCTACTAGGTTTATCGCTGCTATATGTTATGTATCATACATCTACTACTAGCTTTATCGCTGCTATATGTTATGTATCATACATCTACTACTAGCTTTATCGCTGCTATATATTATGTATCATACATCTACTACTCGGCTTGTCGTTGCTATATGTTATGTATCATACATCTACTACTCGGCTTATCGCTGCTATATTTTATGTATCATACATCTACTACTCGGCTTGTCGCTGCTATATGTTATGTATCATACATCTACTACTAGCTTTATCGCTGCTATATGTTATGTATCATACATACATCTACTACTCGGTTTATATCTGCTATATGTTGTGTATCATACATCTACTACTAACTTTATCGGCTGTTATATGTTGTGTAACATACATCTACTACTCGGTGTATCTCTGCTATTTGTTATGTATAATACATCTACTACTCACTTTATCGATGCCATATGTTATGTATCATACATACATCTACTACTCGGTTTATATCTGCTATATGTTGTGTATCATACATCTACTACTAACTTTATTGGCTGTTATATGTTGTGTAACATACATCTACTACTCGGTGTATCTCTGCTATTTGTTATGTATAATACATCTACTACTCGCTTTATCGCTGCTATATGTTATGTATCATACATCTACTACTAGCTTTATCGCTTCTATATGTTATGTATCATACATCTACTACTCGTTTTGTCGCTGCTATATGTTATGTATCATACATCTACTACTCACTTTATCGCTGCCATATGTTATGTATCATACATACATCTACTACTCGGTTTATATCTGCTATATGTTGTGTATCATACATCTACTACTAACTTTATCGGCTGTTATATGTTGTGTAACATACATCTACTACTCGGTGTATCTCTGCTATTTGTTATGTATAATACATCTACTACTCGCTTTATCGCTGCTATATGTTATGTATCATACATCTACTACTCGTTTTGTCGCTGCTATATGTTATGTATCATACATCTACTACTCACTTTATCGCTGCCATATGTTATGTATCATACATACATCTACTACTCGGTTTATATCTGCTATATGTTGTGTATCATACATCTACTACTAACTTTATCGGCTGTTATATGTTGTGTAACATACATCTACTACTCGGTGTATCTCTGCTATTTGTTATGTATCTTACATCTACTACTCACTTTATCGCTGCTATTTGTTATGTATGGTATATCTACTCCTCCTTTATCGCTGCTATTTGTTATTTATCATATATCTACAACTCCTTTATCGATGCTATTTGTTATTTATCAAACATCTAGTACTAGCTTTATCGCTGTTATTTGTTATGTATCATATATCTACTACTCCTTTATCGATGCTATTTGTTATTTATCAAACATCTACTACTAGCTTTATCGCTGCTATTTGTTATGTATCATACATCTACTACTAGGTTTATCGCTGCTATATGTTATGTATCATACATCTACTACTAGCTTTATCGCTGCTATATGTTATGTATCATACATCTACTACTAGCTTTATCGCTGTTATATGTTATGTATCATACATCTACTACTCGGCTTGTCGTTGCTATATGTTATGTATCATACATCTACTACTCGGCTTATCGCTGCTATATGTTATGTATCATACATCTACTACTCGGCTTGTCGCTGCTATATGTTAAGTATCATACATCTACTACTAGCTTTATCGCTGCTATATGTTATGTATCATACATCTACTACTCGGCTTGTCGCTGCTATATGTTATGTATCATACATCTACTACTCGGCTTGTCGCTGCTATATGTTATGTATCATACATCTACTACTCGGCTTGTCGCTGCTATATGTTATGTATCATACATCTACTACTCGGCTTGTCGCTGCTATATGTTATGTATCATACATCTACTACTAGCTTCATCGCTGCTATATGTTATGTATCATACATCTACTACTCGGCTTGTCGCTGCTATATGTTATGTATCATACATCTACTACTCGCCTTATCGCTGCTATATGTTATGCATCATGCATCTACTACTCGCCTTATCGCTGCTATATGTTATGTATCATACATCTACTACTCGGCTTGTCGCTGCTATATGTTATGTATCATACATCTACTACTAGCTTCATCGCTGCTATATGTTATGTATCATACATCTACTACTCGGCTTGTCGCTGCTATATGTTATTTATCATACATCTACTACTCGCCTTATCGCTGCTATATGTTATGTATCATGCATCTACTACTCGGCTTGTCGCTGCTATATGTTATGTATCATACATCTACTACTCGCCTTATCGCTGCTATATGTTATGTATCATACATCTACTACTAGCTTTATCGCTGCTATATGTTATGTATCATACATCTACTACTCGTTTTGTCGCTGCTATATGTTATGTATCATACATCTACTACTCACTTTATCGCTGCCATATGTTATGTATCATACATACATCCACTACTCGGTTTATATCTGCTATATGTTGTGTATCATACATCTACTACTAACTTTATCGGCTGTTATATGTTGTGTAACATACATCTACTACTCGGTGTATCTCTGCTATTTGTTATGTATAATACATCTACTACTCGCTTTATCGCTGCTATTTGTTATGTATCATACATCTACTACTCGGTTTATCTCTGCTATATGTTATAAATAATACATCTACTACTCACTTTATCGCTGCTATTTGTTATGTATCTTACATCTACTACTCACTTTATCGCTGCTATTTGTTATGTATGGTATATCTACTACTCCTTTATCGCTGCTATTTGTTATTTATCATATATCTACAACTCCTTTATCGATGCTATTTGTTATTTATCAAACATCTAGTACTAGCTTTATCGCTGCTATTTGTTATGTATCATACATCTCCTACTAGGTTTATCGCTGCTATATGTTATGTATCATACATCTACTACTAGCTTTATCGCTGCTATATGTTATGTATCATACATCTACTACTAGCTTTATCGCTGCTATATATTATGTATCATACATCTACTACTCGGCTTGTCGTTGCTATATGTTATGTATCATACATCTACTACTCGGCTAATCGCTGCTATATTTTATGTATCATACATCTACTACTCGGCTTGTCGCTGCTATATGTTATGTATCATACATCTACTACTAGCTTTATCGCTGCTATATGTTATGTATCATACATACATCTACTACTCGGTTTATATCTCCTATATGTTGTGTATCATACATCTACTACTAACTTTATCGGCTGTTATATGTTGTGTAACATACATCTACTACTCGGTGTATCTCTGCTATTTGTTATGTATAATACATCTACTACTCACTTTATCGCTGCCATATGTTATGTATCATACATACATCTACTACTCGGTTTATATCTGCTATATGTTGTGTATCATACATCTACTACTAACTTTATTGGCTGTTATATGTTGTGTAACATACATCTACTACTCGGTGTATCTCTGCTATTTGTTATGTATAATACATCTACTACTCGCTTTATCGCTGCTATATGCTATGTATCATACATCTACTACTAGCTTTATCGCTGCTATATGTTATGTATCATACATCTACTACTCGTTTTGTCGCTGCTATATGTTATGTATCATACATCTACTACTCACTTTATCGCTGCCATATGTTATGTATCATACATACATCTACTACTCGGTTTATATCTGCTATATGTTGTGTATCATACATCTACTACTAACTTTATCGGCTGTTATATGTTGTGTAACATACATCTACTACTCGGTGTATCTCTGCTATTTGTTATGTATAATACATCTACTACTCGCTTTATCGCTGCTATATGTTATGTATCATACATCTACTACTCGTTTTGTCGCTGCTATATGTTATGTATCATACATCTACTACTCACTTTATCGCTGCCATATGTTATGTATCATACATACATCTACTACTCGGTTTATATCTGCTATATGTTGTGTATCATACATCTACTACTAACTTTATCGGCTGTTATATGTTGTGTAACATACATCTACTACTCGGTGTATCTCTGCTATTTGTTATGTATCTTACATCTACTACTCACTTTATCGCTGCTATTTGTTATGTATGGTATATCTACTACTCCTTTATCCCTGCTATTTGTTATTTATCATATATCTACAACTCCTTTATCGATGCTATTTGTTATTTATCAAACATCTAGTACTAGCTTTATCGCTGTTATTTGTTATGTATCATATATCTACTACTCCTTTATCGATGCTATTTGTTATTTATCAAACATCTACTACTAGCTTTATCGCTGCTATTTGTTATGTATCATACATCTACTACTAGGTTTATCGCTGCTATATGTTATGTATCATACATCTACTACTAGCTTTATCGCTGCTATATGTTATGTATCATACATCTACTACTAGCTTTATCGCTGTTATATGTTATGTATCATACATCTACTACTCGGCTTGTCGTTGCTATATGTTATGTATCATACATCTACTACTCGGCTTATCGCTGCTATATGTTATGTATCATACATCTACTACTCGGCTTGTCGCTGCTATATGTTAAGTATCATACATCTACTACTAGCTTTATCGCTGCTATATGTTATGTATCATACATCTACTACTCGGCTTGTCGCTGCTATATGTTATGTATCATACATCTACTACTCGGCTTGTCGCTGCTATATGTTATGTATCATACATCTACTACTCGGCTTGTCGCTGCTATATGTTATGTATCATACATCTACTACTCGGCTTGTCGCTGCTATATGTTATGTATCATACATCTACTACTAGCTTCATCGCTGCTATATGTTATGTATCATACATCTACTACTCGGCTTGTCGCTGCTATATGTTATGTATCATACATCTACTACTCGCCTTATCGCTGCTATATGTTATGCATCATGCATCTACTACTCGCCTTATCGCTGCTATATGTTATGTATCATACATCTACTACTCGGCTTGTCGCTGCTATATGTTATGTATCATACATCTACTACTAGCTTCATCGCTGCTATTTGTTATGTATCATACATCTACTACTAGGTTTATCGCTGCTATATGTTATGTATCATACATCTACTACTAGCTTTATCGCTGCTATATGTTATGTATCATACATCTACTACTCGGCTTGTCGTTGCTATATGTTATGTATCATACATCTACTACTCGGCTTATCGCTGCTATATGTTATGTATCATACATCTACTACTCGGCTTGTCGCTGCTATATGTTAAGTATCATACATCTACTACTAGCTTTATCGCTGCTATATGTTATGTATCATACATCTACTACTCGGCTTGTCGCTGCTATATGTTATGTATCATACATCTACTACTCGGCTTGTCGCTGCTATATGTTATGTATCATACATCTACTACTCGGCTTGTCGCTGCTATATGTTATGTATCATACATCTACTACTCGGCTTGTCGCTGCTATATGTTATGTATCATACATCTACTACTAGCTTCATCGCTGCTATATGTTATGTATCATACATCTACTACTCGGCTTGTCGCTGCTATATGTTATGTATCATACATCTACTACTCGCCTTATCGCTGCTATATGTTATGCATCATGCATCTACTACTCGCCTTATCGCTGCTATATGTTATGTATCATACATCTACTACTCGGCTTGTCGCTGCTATATGTTATGTATCATACATCTACTACTAGCTTCATCGCTGCTATATGTTATGTATCATACATCTACTACTCGGCTTGTCGCTGCTATATGTTATTTATCATACATCTACTACTCGCCTTATCGCTGCTATATGTTATGTATCATGCATCTACTACTCGGCTTGTCGCTGCTATATGTTATGTATCATACATCTACTACTCGCCTTATCGCTGCTATATGTTATGTATCATACATCTACTACTAGCTTTATCGCTGCTATATGTTATGTATCATACATCTACTACTCGTTTTGTCGCTGCTATATGTTATGTATCATACATCTACTACTCACTTTATCGCTGCCATATGTTATGTATCATACATACATCCACTACTCGGTTTATATCTGCTATATGTTGTGTATCATACATCTACTACTAACTTTATCGGCTGTTATATGTTGTGTAACATACATCTACTACTCGGTGTATCTCTGCTATTTGTTATGTATAATACATCTACTACTCGCTTTATCGCTGCTATTTGTTATGTATCATACATCTACTACTCGGTTTATCTCTGCTATATGTTATAAATAATACATCTACTACTCACTTTATCGCTGCTATTTGTTATGTATCTTACATCTACTACTCACTTTATCGCTGCTATTTGTTATGTATGGTATATCTACTACTCCTTTATCGCTGCTATTTGTTATTTATCATATATCTACAACTCCTTTATCGATGCTATTTGTTATTTATCAAACATCTAGTACTAGCTTTATCGCTGCTATTTGTTATGTATCATACATCTCCTACTAGGTTTATCGCTGCTATATGTTATGTATCATACATCTACTACTAGCTTTATCGCTGCTATATGTTATGTATCATACATCTACTACTAGCTTTATCGCTGCTATATATTATGTATCATACATCTACTACTCGGCTTGTCGTTGCTATATGTTATGTATCATACATCTACTACTCGGCTAATCGCTGCTATATTTTATGTATCATACATCTACTACTCGGCTTGTCGCTGCTATATGTTATGTATCATACATCTACTACTAGCTTTATCGCTGCTATATGTTATGTATCATACATACATCTACTACTCGGTTTATATCTCCTATATGTTGTGTATCATACATCTACTACTAACTTTATCGGCTGTTATATGTTGTGTAACATACATCTACTACTCGGTGTATCTCTGCTATTTGTTATGTATAATACATCTACTACTCACTTTATCGCTGCCATATGTTATGTATCATACATACATCTACTACTCGGTTTATATCTGCTATATGTTGTGTATCATACATCTACTACTAACTTTATTGGCTGTTATATGTTGTGTAACATACATCTACTACTCGGTGTATCTCTGCTATTTGTTATGTATAATACATCTACTACTCGCTTTATCGCTGCTATATGCTATGTATCATACATCTACTACTAGCTTTATCGCTGCTATATGTTATGTATCATACATCTACTACTCGTTTTGTCGCTGCTATATGTTATGTATCATACATCTACTACTCACTTTATCGCTGCCATATGTTATGTATCATACATACATCTACTACTCGGTTTATATCTGCTATATGTTGTGTATCATACATCTACTACTAACTTTATCGGCTGTTATATGTTGTGTAACATACATCTACTACTCGGTGTATCTCTGCTATTTGTTATGTATAATACATCTACTACTCGCTTTATCGCTGCTATATGTTATGTATCATACATCTACTACTCGTTTTGTCGCTGCTATATGTTATGTATCATACATCTACTACTCACTTTATCGCTGCCATATGTTATGTATCATACATACATCTACTACTCGGTTTATATCTGCTATATGTTGTGTATCATACATCTACTACTAACTTTATCGGCTGTTATATGTTGTGTAACATACATCTACTACTCGGTGTATCTCTGCTATTTGTTATGTATCTTACATCTACTACTCACTTTATCGCTGCTATTTGTTATGTATGGTATATCTACTACTCCTTTATCCCTGCTATTTGTTATTTATCATATATCTACAACTCCTTTATCGATGCTATTTGTTATTTATCAAACATCTAGTACTAGCTTTATCGCTGTTATTTGTTATGTATCATATATCTACTACTCCTTTATCGATGCTATTTGTTATTTATCAAACATCTACTACTAGCTTTATCGCTGCTATTTGTTATGTATCATACATCTACTACTAGGTTTATCGCTGCTATATGTTATGTATCATACATCTACTACTAGCTTTATCGCTGCTATATGTTATGTATCATACATCTACTACTAGCTTTATCGCTGTTATATGTTATGTATCATACATCTACTACTCGGCTTGTCGTTGCTATATGTTATGTATCATACATCTACTACTCGGCTTATCGCTGCTATATGTTATGTATCATACATCTACTACTCGGCTTGTCGCTGCTATATGTTAAGTATCATACATCTACTACTAGCTTTATCGCTGCTATATGTTATGTATCATACATCTACTACTCGGCTTGTCGCTGCTATATGTTATGTATCATACATCTACTACTCGGCTTGTCGCTGCTATATGTTATGTATCATACATCTACTACTCGGCTTGTCGCTGCTATATGTTATGTATCATACATCTACTACTCGGCTTGTCGCTGCTATATGTTATGTATCATACATCTACTACTAGCTTCATCGCTGCTATATGTTATGTATCATACATCTACTACTCGGCTTGTCGCTGCTATATGTTATGTATCATACATCTACTACTCGCCTTATCGCTGCTATATGTTATGCATCATGCATCTACTACTCGCCTTATCGCTGCTATATGTTATGTATCATACATCTACTACTCGGCTTGTCGCTGCTATATGTTATGTATCATACATCTACTACTAGCTTCATCGCTGCTATTTGTTATGTATCATACATCTACTACTAGGTTTATCGCTGCTATATGTTATGTATCATACATCTACTACTAGCTTTATCGCTGCTATATGTTATGTATCATACATCTACTACTAGCTTTATCGCTGTTATATGTTATGTATCATACATCTACTACTCGGCTTGTCGTTGCTATATGTTATGTATCATACATCTACTACTCGGCTTATCGCTGCTATATGTTATGTATCATACATCTACTACTCGGCTTGTCGCTGCTATATGTTAAGTATCATACATCTACTACTAGCTTTATCGCTGCTATATGTTATGTATCATACATCTACTACTCGGCTTGTCGCTGCTATATGTTATGTATCATACATCTACTACTCGGCTTGTCGCTGCTATATGTTATGTATCATACATCTACTACTCGGCTTGTCGCTGCTATATGTTATGTATCATACATCTACTACTCGGCTTGTCGCTGCTATATGTTATGTATCATACATCTACTACTAGCTTCATCGCTGCTATATGTTATGTATCATACATCTACTACTCGGCTTGTCGCTGCTATATGTTATGTATCATACATCTACTACTCGCCTTATCGCTGCTATATGTTATGCATCATGCATCTACTACTCGCCTTATCGCTGCTATATGTTATGTATCATACATCTACTACTCGGCTTGTCGCTGCTATATGTTATGTATCATACATCTACTACTAGCTTCATCGCTGCTATATGTTATGTATCATACATCTACTACTCGGCTTGTCGCTGCTATATGTTATTTATCATACATCTACTACTCGCCTTATCGCTGCTATATGTTATGTATCATGCATCTACTACTCGGCTTGTCGCTGCTATATGTTATTTATCATACATCTACTACTCGCCTTATCGCTGCTATGTGTTATGTATCATGCATCTACTACTCGGCTTGTCGCTGCTATATGTTATTTATCATACATCTACTACTCGGCTTGTCGCTGCTATATTTTATGTATCATACATCTACTACTCGGCTTGTCGCTGCTATATTTTATGTATCATACATCTACTACTGGGCTTGTCGCTTCTATATGTTATGTATCATGAATGTTGAACTCGGCCTGTCCCTGTAATACATTACTTAACAACAACACACGCATCATAGTCGATGTGCTTGGCACATTTCTCCATAATGGTATTGGTAGAATTTTAATGATTTTATTATCATGTGCCATACCAGTTGCTGTAGGCTATAATGTCCTTCCAACATCTTCTATCCACAGTGCATCGCATCAATTCTGTTGTTGACTGTTTTCCATGTCATGACATCAAGCTATCTAGTATCTTCTCTCTTTGTCGTCCGCGATCTCTCTTTCCCTGTATTTTTCCAGTTGTAACCACGTATTCCAACTTTGCTTTTCTCATTATGTGCCAGAAGAATGTTGATTGTTTCTTTCTGATGTTTCTTATGATCCTCCCACAATCTTCTATCCACAGTGCATCGTATTAATTGTATTGTTGACTGTTTCCCCATGTCATGATACCAAGCCGTCTGGTATTTGCTCTCTTTCTCCTGCTCGGCAAATAATAATACTAACTGCATCTATGTAGCAGGCAAGAGTTGAGTAACGTCAATTTTAGAACCACTGTTTTCTGAACACTCTCTTCCCCTCACTCGACCATTTTACGGCTGCCACCATCAACGTGATTCAGCTTGTCTTTAATAACTTTCAGAAAACGCAAAGTTGTCAGTGAAATGTTTACTTTTATTATTCATCTGATTAATGAGATTGGAATGTTCGTCAATAGTGGGGACTTTAGAGCCTGACATGAGAGACGTATTGAGGTCACTCAATGATCGGAGCACTAGCCACACAATATGGTGATGGCAACATAATCATGTGACTTTGGGAGGTGGGAAATTCCAGTTAGTTCTATAAGGGCAAGCGTGTGGGGTGTGTAAGCAGCGAGCTGCAGGTAATATTAGCATTGATGTAGCGTAGCAATTTCTTTACAGATGACCTTTTTGGCACATCTCGCTTAGTATTAGTTCATCTTTTTATGTAACCATCTTTCTCGTTCTCTCTCCTCACCCACCCCTCCCTCTCTCATCCATATAGTCCCTCTGTTAACACATTGTGACCAACTGCTATTTGTCCACTTCTAGGCATCACTCATTCTTGTTCTGCTGTCAATACGGACGTTTTCTTCTTGTATTTTTATTATATTTTATTTATTTAATGTTATTTATTGCGAATATTTTTGCAATTATTTTATCCTATCTTATTATTATTTTTTTTTGTCTTAAATATATAATTTTATTTATTATATTTATCATTTTAAAAATATGTTATCCTATCTTATTTTATCTTATTAATTTTATTTTTTTTATCGTATTTTACTTTACAGAGGCCGCATGAATGTATGCACGAGTGTGTTTGCCTGTCTGTGTACAAATATGATGAACACCGTGAATGAGTTTGTTTTCGAAATTCTCCAGTTTGAACTAGGGAATGCGATTAACTGAAATATGAAGGTGGTGTCAATAGGTGGTCTATAATGTGTCCTCACTCGTGGTGCGGTGAAATGACATACAAAGCTGTCATCAATGTCATACGCAGACACTGCACAGTACCCTGCACTTCCAGCCACCTTTCTTGTTATAGCTTCTATTCTCGTAATGGACTAGCTCAGTGCCAGCAATTTTAACACACTAAAGTCCATTACAACCAGAACGGAATTGCCAGAGTGGGCCACTCTTACATAATTGAGCACCTTCCCTGGCAACTGAAGCGTTCCGTCAGACCGCCACTACAGAGTTGCTTTAAGCCACCACGCTTGGCTACATGGCTTTCTTCGTGGCTTTCCCCCCCCCCCCCCCACTTTTCTTAAATTCCCACTCCATTGTTTCAAAATGTGTTTGAGTCGCCAGAGGACGGAGGCCCTAAACTAAAAATCCCAGGATCGATTTAAAACACGAACTACTTTGCACCGAATTCAACTGAAATTTGTTACCTGATTTCCAGAATATGTTGATGAATCTGAATTTAAATATAAACAGGTAACTTATGCTAGTGTTGGAAATGCGTTTATAAACAACCACATCAACTTGTATGGTCGTTGATAATAACACATTAGAGCTGAAAATTACTTAAATACCAAAAAGGGAAAACTTATTTATTTTCTATTACGTGCGCCATATTTATATACCTCTAGTGAAGCCACGAGAGATTGAATTTTTACGTGAATATCACTTGTCCCTATTTTTCAAACTGGCAGCAGTGTGCGCAGGTGTCCCTCGCCATACCGGCAGATATTCTCTGATTTCAGAGGTACTCTCATTTTGTGAGCGTTTTTGTCTATACTTTTTCAATTTTCAACTGGCAATGGACGTGCTACTCTTCGCAGATGACCAATGCCTAATATATGAGGATGAAAACCTGCTACAACAGCATTTAACATCTCTAGATAAAAGCTGCACAAACTACAGTATGAAAATTAACACAGCAAAAACAGAGGCTATAAGAATAAGCAAATTGAGACACCCATTAAACATCAAGATCAAAGACAAAGAAATAAAACAAGTAGAGGAATTCAAGTATTTAGGCGCAATGTTCACAGAAGATGGAAAACTAGACAGAGAAATTGACATGAGAATACAAAAAGCAAATGCTGTCACATACCAGCTTTCACCATTGTTAAGACATCCAAACATTTCTATGCCAGCTAAACAACAAATGATAAATAGCATCTTCATACCAACTTTGTGCTATGAAAGTCAAACATGGACCCTTTCTAAATCCCATTTAAGAAAGATCAATACATGTGAGATGCGATGCTTGAGAAAAGTAACAAACAACACAAGAAGAGATAGAATACCAAATGAAACCATAAGAAAAATGGTAGGAACAAAACCCTGCCAAGAATATATAGAACAACAACAACTTAAATGGTTCGGCCACCTGGTCAGAATGAATCCTCACCAATCACCATCAAGGGCGTTCTTCTCGAGAATGCATGTGAAAAGACCAAGAGGAAGACCCAGAAGAAGATGGATAGATGCAGTGACAGAAACATGTAACAACAAAGGAAAATCACTAATTCAGACAATTCGAGCAGCACAAGAACGACAAATGATATAAATCACGACACCTTTTAGGTATCAGTGAAAGAGAAAAGAAGAAGAAGACGATGGATAGATGCAGTGACAGAGACATGTAACAACAAAGGAAAATCACTAATTCAGACAGTTCGAGCAGCTCAAGAACAAATGATATAAACCACGACACCTTTTAGGTATCAGTGAAAGAGAAAAGAAGAAGAAGAAGAATGGACGTGCGCAGAGTGCATGCGATACCTGTTGCATTTTTGCCAGTTTCCGAAAGGGCTAGACATCGAATCTCACTACCAATGGACTAGTGGAGTCATGAAGAAATCACGGATTCCGTGTTTGTGAAAAACTCCCATCGCCTACATACTCAGCTTCTCACATAGTACAACAACAAAGCCTTGACTGCATACCAGCAGTTGACGGTGGGTTCGACAATTGAGGAGTCCAGGACGTGAGACCGAACTTTTAAGTTGATCAATCTGATCATCTGCAGATTCTAGAGGCACCAGATGTAACAGCTTTCTATTGGTTCTACTTCTTTATGTTTCGATAAAGAGAACGTCATCTTATTAATCTTTCTTCTGTTGCCGTGCCAAGGAGGAGCTGTTTACCGAAACGGCCTACCTAGTTCTCATAAACATTGCAATGTCGATAGATGTCATTGTACTGTTGAGGTAAGTTTGACTGCCATAGACATTGAAGCCTTCTCTATTAATAACGGCTTGAATTAATTGAACTATATCACTGCTATACTAAGGAATACGGTGGCTGGTTGTATACTGACATTGAACTCATTGAGCTGGAACGTGATGGTTTTATGTATTCTAATAAAACGTTAGAGGAGTCGTGGTCTCCATTGTCTCCTCTGAATATCGACCGCTGTTGCGTACATTCTTCTCAGATAATAAACAACAAGGCTTTGTCAGCGGATAACATAGAAATAAACTGTGGGGCATTATGGTAGTCTTATATACCTAATACACCTTATCGATGGACTTCCGGTAAATATAGCGGATTTACGGCAGGAACCCTTGATGCACTGTTTGAAACTGTTTTTTGTTTGCAGTTTCCTGATATTTCAAGTCCGGCTTGCTGCTGGAGCTACTGAGTTTAGAGCTATGTGCACACCGTGAGCTGAGTTTTTCATCCGAATCGTGTTTCAATATTCCGATTGCTTACGATGAATGATGATTTTGTATGACGAAGGACAGTTCAGATGCGTTCACATTCGGTGCAGCTACGCCTTTTGTCTTTGGGGGGGGGGGGACTGCAGCTACCTTTCTTTATTTGGAATCTACAATGAGATGAGATGTTAATTCGGATGGTTCCGATTATAGATTATAATTCGTTTGCAGTGATACTGAGACCTTCGACTAGACTAATCATAATCATAGTACACAAACTCAGATACGCTGATGACTAATTCTTCCTCTCGAACAGCACAAAGTGACTAGAAGAAATAATTGAACGTGTTAAAAGGGAAGAGCAAAACCTTTTTTCTTTATTAATATCCAGAAAATGAAGAGAATACCCACTGACAAAGCGAAAAGCAAGATAACAATCATCATCTGAGGTGAATAACTTGAAATTGTAACAAACTATGAGTATCTGAGATCTGTAGTAACTAACAACGGAGACAATGAGAAAGCGATCACAAGAAGATTAGCAATAGCAACACACAAATTAAAAGTAATGAAGAACACGTGGTACTATACTAAGAATGTAAAAGTGAAGCTACCAACATGTATTTTCCTGAACGCTGTATATGGTTAAGAATCATGGAACATTTCGCATAAGAATAGTGAAGAATACTAGTTAATTAGAAACATGATTCTCCATCTAAATTCGTAGAGTTCTTTTAATAATAATAATCATCACGTGCCATACCGATTGGCGAAGGCGATCATATCCTTCCGTAATTTGTATATCTACAGTACATAGTATAAATTCTGTTGACTATGTCAACATGTACCATGTCATGACACAAAGTTATTTTGTATCTTTTCTGCGATATCTCTTTCCCTGCATTTGCTACTTGTAACCAAGTATTTCAACTTTCCTCGTCTCATAATCTTCTTCCTCTTCTTCCTCTTTTCACTGATACCTAAAAGGTGTCGTGGTTTATATCATTTGTCGTTCTTGAGCTGCTCGAACTGTCTGAATTAGTGATTTTCCTTTGTTGTTACATGTCTCTGTCACTACATCTATCCATCTTCTTCTGGGTCTTCCTCTTGGTCTTTCTCCATGCACACTTGAGAAGAACGCCCTTGATGGTGATTGGTGAGGATTCATTCTGACCAGGTGGCCAAACCATTTAAGTTTTTTTTGTTCTATATATTCTTGGCAAGGTTTAGTTCCTACCATGTTTCTTATAGTTTCATTTGGTATTCTATCTCTTCTTGTGTTGTTTGTTACTTTTCTCAAGCATCGCATCTCACATCTATTGATATTTCTTAAATGGGATTTAGAAAGGGTCCATGTTTGACTTTTCATAATGTGCCAGAAAAATGTCTATTGTGTCTTTCTGATGTTTTTTATGAGCTCCTTTTTTGTGTTGGCCCTTTGATAATGTCCTCGTTGGTCTTTTTAGATATCCAGAGAAGTTTCGACATTATTCTGAGAAATTACTTGGATAATGGAAAATAACAATTGAGATGTAATAAAAGACCTGAACGTTGAAGAGCAATGATTTATAAACAACATTTTACAGGCGAAAATAAAATATTAGTCACATCAAAAGTCGCAGCGGGATGGAAAAAATAATAATGCAGTACGTGGTTCCTAGAAGACGGGACAGGGTCAGAAAAAAGAAAAGGTGATTTCAAGACATCAAGGAGACCTGGAACATGACAACATAATACGTGGACTATTATTTCACATTTTACTTCAAACAGGCTATGATGAAAGCACAAAGAACTGAATGAAAATGAATGGGCGAAAATGATGTACCTTAAATGAGACGCACTTGAGTAAACACTTTACCCTAGCTATTATAAAGATAGCGGATCGGATATGGGAATGCGACTACTTCAGTGAGGCTACCTTTTGGTACCAAAACAAAACAAACAAAAAAGAAAACAATACAAAAATCTATAATTTAAGTAAGTCACACATATAATTAAACTCACCTACACACTCACCCACCCACCCACCCACCCACACACCCACTCACTCACTCACTCACTCACTCACTCACTCACCTGCACTATCACTCACCTACTCTTCCATCCATACACTCAATCATACGCAAATTCTCTCACTCACCCAAACGCTCACTCAGCCACCACAACACTCACCCATTCACCCACACGCACACTCAGCCATACACTCACTCACTAACTCTGTCACCACACACTCACCAACCTACCGACACTCACTCACCCACGCACGCACTCATTCAGCCTCAAGTACACTCACTCACCCGCACACACTCACCCACCCACTCACCCACTCACTCATTCATCCACACACTCACCCACCCACCCACTCACTCACTCATTCATCCACACACACACACTCACTCACCCACCCACTCACTCACCCATCCACTTATACACTCACTCACCCACCCACTCACTCACTCATCCACACACACACTCACTCACCATCCACTCATACACTCACTCACCCATACACTCACTCATCCAGCCACCAATACACACACCCATCCACTCACACACTCACTCAACCACACACTCACCTGCTCACTCACTAACTCACTATTTTAATCACACTCAAAATAATATATTACCTGATAATTATTTCTTGAGGTTAAATACATCAAGGTAATGATCACATAATAATCTATCACAGGAGACAGCAAGTAAACTAAGAAGCTTATATCTATAGGAGCCCCATTAAGTCTGTCTGAGATGTGATATCGTGAGTGCAGCGCCAGGTGAAACAAGGATACGCCCTACTCACTCACCTGAGATCGGATATTTTCCGGTGTCTCCTCTCGCTGCTTTGAGTTGACATGTCGTTGCCGCCCATGGCAAACCTCTCCAGGAAAGAGTCGGGCCGCCTCTGCGGACGTTGTCGCCTGCCTTCCGCCCATGTTCTGATGAGCTGAAGAAAATAGAATTGTGTTGATAAATTTATAAGACTTGATTGTGACAAACGATAGTTGATTGTCGTAAACAATAGTTGATTATGGTTAACAATAGTTGATTTTAAACAATAGTTGATTGTCGTAAACAATAATAGATTATGGCAAACAATATTTGATTATAAACAATAGTTGATTGTGGCAAACAATATTTGATTGTAAACAATGGTTGATTGTCATAAACAATAGTTGATTGTCGTAAACAATAGATGATTGTGGCAAACAATATTTGATTATAAACAATAGTTGATTATTGTAAACAATATTTGATTATAAACAATAGTTGATTGTGGCAAACAATATTTGATTGTAAACAATGGTTGATTGTCATAAACAATAATTGATTGTCGTAAACAATAGATGATTGTGGCAAACCAATATTTGATTGTAAACAATTGTTGATTGTCATAAACAATAGTTGATTGTCGTAAACAATAGATGATTGTGACAAACAATATTTGATTGTCGTAAACAATATTTCCCTGTTGTAAACAATAGTTGCTTGCCGTAAACAGTAATTGATTGTCGTAAAGAATAGTTGATTGTTGCAAATAATATTGATTGTCGTAAACAATACTTGATTGGCACGAACAATAGTTGTTTGTTGTAAACAATACATCATTGCAGCAAACATCACAGACTATTAACGTAATGGTAGTAAAAAACCCGTAGTGGTAAGGTACAAGTGGTATATGACTGCATGTATGACCTTTAGCGGTATTTGACAGACGGCTGTTAGCAATCAAACATATGACAGTAGTTTGGTAATATATTAATGTGTTATGCTGGATGCTGCTTTATTAAGTGGCTTCTCTCGTGGCTGAATCTGCCAATATTGGATAGACAGATCCGACCACAGAATGAGCAAAATGTATTTGTGGTGCCTGACCTCATCTTTTTTTTTCTGCGCCTTTTGTCTTCAGAATTTTACATCAACACTTCCTTAAATGTTACTGCACCGCTTAACAATTTTTTAAATATTGTTCTTCATGTGTTACGATCTGATATAAGACTTTCCTAGTTTCTTTCATTAATATAGAGAATTCACATAAGAAAGCCCTGCAAGGATCCTTATATCTCAGCACTGATCTGCTCTTTGGTATTTTCCCGACACTAATTTCGCCATAAAATAACCCTTTGGGAATAACATAGTGTTCATTCTTCTCACGTGACCCAGTCACCTTAGTGTCCGACTCCTAAGCGTTGCCATGATAAATGGGAGTTTTGCTCGTTTCAGGACGTTCACGTTAGTTACTTTGTCCTGTCACCTGATGTTCATTATTTTGCGAAGGCAACGCACATGTAAAGTGCTAAACCTTTCTACTTTGTTTACTATAGAAGACCAAGTATTGGAGTACCTAAAGATTAGACAGTTTCAAATCTTTCCATTAGAATTAGTCAATTTGTTTCAGTAAATTCGGTAGTTTCTCTCGGCCACGACGGGTATAGGACAGAGATCATAAGTCTCCATGTTTGGCGATTTATTTAAAGGTCTCGTAGGTCATACTTTGTCCTGAAGACAATAGTTGAGCCCTGTATATGAATATAATGTGCTGTAGCTGCTATGAGGGGGACTGCATATGCCTTTCTTTGTTTAGATCCTTCAATGAGATGAGTTTTAATTCGGATGATTCCACTGGCACTGACGGTTGAGCAATTATGGATTTTAATTCCTTTGCAGTGATACCGGGGCCTTCGACTATCCATAACCATATCTATAACCATAACTATAACCATATCTATAACCATATACATTGCTCTTATTTCAGGAGAAGAGAATGTTTACAACAAGAGACACATACTAATAAATAAATATTATTATAGAGGGGAAGCTTCCGAGGCGATAGATCAGCAAATCATTTCAGTGCAAGAGATATCTGTCTACCTAATCTTGTTTGATTTCTTTCTTTTGTGAATTTGTGTCCCGAGTGTTGTAAACATACCTCTGAACTGAAATGATTTTTGTGGGAAAGTAAAGCAGCACGGGTGTAATACCGACCACATTACCCCAAAAATCATGTGCTGAAGGTCTGTAAAATTTATGGTCACTAACATCATATACTCCTGTACGCCACTTAGGTATAGGGGGCTCTTTACTTTATTTACTATTATTTGTCTCCATTCTTATTAGAGCCTCTTTGATCTATCATATTATAGCAGAAAAATACAAGAAAATCTGGAGCAATCATCTCATTATCTGGTAGAGTAAATGAAGGAGCATCGACCAAGTGGCAATTGATCATCACCATCATCGTCATCATTATCATCATCGTCTCCAGAACTTGTCTATATCTACATTCTCTTCAACATTTTCTAACAACGAACCCCCAAAAAAACCTACCAACAAATGTCATCTCACTTCACAAAAGTGAAGAGATTGCCGTGAACTTCGACTGGTTATATCTGTTTGTGAACTTTTTCATTCGAGATCGGATATAAATAAGAGTTGTTAAAACCCTTAGGATAACATTTCATCTGCAAACTTTGCATTGTTTTCTGTAGTCTTGGTTTGACTAAGAATTTAAAAAAAAACTCGTTTCGTTAATTCTGTTATCAAATATGTGGTATCCTTACACACTTTTCGGAGTGCTGTTTTTTGTTTAACCTATCCTATACCTCATCTACGTTGCACTTATCCCGTCTGATGGTGTTAACTTTTCTTAGATGTTTGACCACAGCGATCTGTTTTATTACAACACAGTAAAGTGTACTTTTTTGGATGGGAAAAGCACTCGACTAGGCTAACGATGTTCGGACAACCCGTGTTCGATTCCCGCTGGAAGCATTGTGAATTGTATCTGTTGTTGGAAAAAAAATAACCCCCCACCCCCGCGGTCGACTCAGCCTCTGGCAGAAATGGGTACCAGTTTATTATTACTTGTGGAGGGTGAGGAATGCCGTCTCACATCGTGAGTTTCGATGCTTGAAGCAAAACTATCTAGAGGTCTCCGAATATTTCTGGATAGGCGACATAGCTCATTGTAACAGTATATGTGATTAAAGATGAGCCAGGTAATTCAGCCGGTTACCCATTTCTTAATAGACTATAACAGTGGCATAAAAAATTGTGCAAATGAAAATTCTGAGGATGAAGGAAGGGTAGTAGTCAGACACAAGCTTAGGGAGAATGGAAATTTTATAGATGTTGTGAAAGTGTGAGTCAACACATGATTTGACCAGTCAGGTAAATAGGTTGACTAACAACTTCAAGGACAGGTCAAAGTCATGAAATAAATATCATTATTTTAAAACTCAAGCTGACCAGAGGTTACTTTGGAGTGACAAACAAGCCCGTCTTGACCATCATAAAACGTAAGAGTTCACTGAAAGTACCAAGATGTTGGCTGTTGTGATAGTTTGGAGGTGGAAGTCACAGAACGGTCAACTTAGCTAAACGGCTTCGCTACAACTCCATTGGATGCAGGTATCTCACACGCAGATTTATGTTTGGGTATTTAAGCTTCGACACAATAGGTTTTCAGAAGTTAGGCACGCAATTTAGAAAATACAAGTGGAATAGACACAAGATTTAAGCAGTTAGGGGGAAGACAAGCTAGCCGCGAAGAACTGCCGAAGGAAGTCTGTTAGACAGTTAGTAGTTTTCAGTTTTGGGCAGTTAGGACAGACAAGGAAGTCAGTTAGACAGTTAGTAGTTTTCAGTTTTGGGCAGTTAGGACAGACAAGGAAGTCTGTTAGACAGTTAGTAGTTTTCAGTTTTGGGCAGTTAGGACAGACAAGGAAGTCAGTTAGACAGTTAGTAGTTTTCAGTTTTGGGCAGTTAGGACAGACAAGGAAGTCAGTTAGACAGTTAGTAGTTTTCAGTTTTGGGCAGTTAGGACAGACAAGGAAGTCAGTTAGACAGTTAGTAGTTTTCAGTTTTGGGCAGTTAGGACAGACAAGGAAGTCAGTTAGACAGTTAGTAGTTTTCAGTTTTGGGCAGTTAGGACAGACAAGGAAGTCTGTTAGACAGTTAGTAGTTTTCAGTTTTGGGCAGTTAGGACAGACAAGGAAGTCAGTTAGACAGTTAGTAGTTTTCAGTTTTGGGCAGTTAGGACAGACAAGGAAGTCTGTTAGACAGTTAGTAGTTTTCAGTTTTGGGCAGTTAGGACAGACAAGGAAGTCTGTTAGACAGTTAGTAGTTTTCAGTTTTGGGCAGTTAGGACAGACAAGGAAGTCTGTTAGACAGTTAGTAGTTTTCAGTTTTGGGCAGTTAGGACAGACAAGGAAGTCTGTTAGACAGTTAGTAGTTTTCAGTTTTGGGCAGTTAGGACAGACAAGGAAGTCAGTTAGACAGTTAGTAGTTTTCAGTTTTGGGCAGTTAGGACAGACAAGGAAGTCTGTTAGACAGTTAGTAGTTTTCAGTTTTGGGCAGTTAGGACAGACAAGGAAGTCTGTTAGACAGTTAGTAGTTTTCAGTTTTGGGCAGTTAGGACAGACAAGGAAGTCTGTTAGACAGTTAGTAGTTTTCAGTTTTGGGCAGTTAGGACAGACAAGGAAGTCTGTTAGACAGTTAGTAGTTTTCAGTTTTGGGCAGTTAGGACAGACAAGGAAGTCTGTTAGACAGTTAGTAGTTTTCAGTTTTGGGCAGTTAGGACAGGCAAGGAAGTCTGTTAGACAGTTAGTAGTTTTCAGTTTTGGGCAGTTAGGACAGACAAGGAAGTCTGTTAGACAGTTAGTAGTTTTCAGTTTTGGGCA
Organism: Megaustenia siamemsis; assembly: GCA_032433765.1. NCBI lineage: Eukaryota > Metazoa > Mollusca > Gastropoda > Stylommatophora > Ariophantidae > Megaustenia > Megaustenia siamemsis. Next base: position 80,866,123 of record JAVIAB010000001.1, on the reverse strand, counting down.
GTTAGGACAGACAAGGAAGTCTGTTAGACAGTTAGTAGTTTTCAGTTTTGGGCAGTTAGGACAGACAAGGCAGTCAGTTAGACAGTTAGTAGTTTTCAGTTTTGGGCAGTTAGGACAGACAAGGCAGTCAGTTAGACAGTTAGTAGTTTTCAGTTTTGGGCAGTTAGGACAGACAAGGCAGTCTGTTAGACAGTTAGTAGTTTTCAGTTTTGGGCAGTTAGGACAGGCAAGGAAGTCAGTTAGACAGTTAGTAGTTTTCAGTTTTGGGCAGTTAGGACAGACAAGGAAGTCTGTTAGACATTAGTAGTTTTCAGTTTTGGGCAGTTAGGACAGACAAGGCAGTCAGTTAGACAGTTAGTAGTTTTCAGTTTTGGGCAGTTAGGACAGACAAGGCAGTCTGTTAGACAGTTAGTAGTTTTCAGTTTTGGGCAGTTAGGACAGGCAAGGAAGTCAGTTAGACAGTTAGTAGTTTTCAGTTTTCGGCAGTTAGGACAGGCAAGGAAGTCAGTTAGACAGTTAGTAGTTTTCAGTTTTGGGCAGTTAGGACAGGCAAGGAAGTCTGTTAGACAGTTAGTAGTTTTCAGTTTTGGGCAGTTAGGACAGACAAGGAAGTCAGTTAGACAGTTAGTAGTTTTCAGTTTTGGGCAGTTAGGACAGACAAGGAAGTCAGTTAGACAGTTAGTAGTTTTCAGTTTGGGCAGTTAGGACAGACAAGGAAGTCTGTTAGACAGTTAGTAGTTTTCAGTTTTGGGCAGTTAGGACAGACAAGGAAGTCAGTTAGACAGTTAGTAGTTTTCAGTTTTGGGCAGTTAGGACAGACAAGGAAGTCAGTTAGACAGTTAGTAGTTTTCAGTTTTGGGCAGTTAGGACAGACAAGGAAGTCTGTTAGACAGTTAGTAGTTTTCAGTTTTGGGCAGTTAGGACAGACAAGGAAGTCAGTTAGACAGTTAGTAGTTTTCAGTTTTGGGCAGTTAGGACAGACAAGGAAGTCTGTTAGACAGTTAGTAGTTTTCAGTTTTGGGCAGTTAGGACAGACAAGGAAGTCTGTTAGACAGTTAGTAGTTTTCAGTTTTGGGCAGTTAGGACAGACAAGGAAGTCTGTTAGACAGTTAGTAGTTTTCAGTTTTGGGCAGTTAGGACAGGCAAGGAAGTCTGTTAGACAGTTAGTAGTTTTCAGTTTTGGGCAGTTAGGACAGACAAGGAAGTCAGTTAGACAGTTAGTAGTTTTCAGTTTTGGGCAGTTAGGACAGACAAGGAAGTCAGTTAGACAGTTAGTAGTTTTCAGTTTTGGGCAGTTAGGACAGACAAGGAAGTCTGTTAGACAGTTAGTAGTTTTCAGTTTTGGGCAGTTAGGACAGACAAGGAAGTCTGTTAGACAGTTAGTAGTTTTCAGTTTTGGGCAGTTAGGACAGACAAGGAAGTCTGTTAGACAGTTAGTAGTTTTCAGTTTTGGGCAGTTAGGACAGACAAGGAAGTCAGTTAGACAGTTAGTAGTTTTCAGTTTTGGGCAGTTAGGACAGACAAGGAAGTCTGTTAGACAGTTAGTAGTTTTCAGTTTTGGGCAGTTAGGACAGACAAGGAAGTCTGTTAGACAGTTAGTAGTTTTCAGTTTTGGGCAGTTAGGACAGACAAGGAAGTCTGTTAGACAGTTAGTAGTTTTCAGTTTTGGGCAGTTAGGACAGACAAGGAAGTCTGTTAGACAGTTAGTAGTTTTCAGTTTTGGGCAGTTAGGACAGACAAGGAAGTCAGTTAGACAGTTAGTAGTTTTCAGTTTTGGGCAGTTAGGACAGGCAAGGAAGTCTGTTAGACAGTTAGTAGTTTTCAGTTTTGGGCAGTTAGGACAGACAAGGAAGTCAGTTAGACAGTTAGTAGTTTTCAGTTTTGGGCAGTTAGGACAGACAAGGAAGTCAGTTAGACAGTTAGTAGTTTTCAGTTTTGGGCAGTTAGGACAGACAAGGAAGTCAGTTAGACAGTTAGTAGTTTTCAGTTTTGGGCAGTTAGGACAGGCAAGGAAGTCTGTTAGACAGTTAGTAGTTTTCAGTTTTGGCAGTTAGGACAGACAAGGAAGTCAGTTAGTTAGACAGTTAGTAGTTTTCAGTTTTGGGCAGTTAGGACAGACAAGGCAGTCTGTTAGACAGTTAGTAGTTTTCAGTTTTGGGCAGTTAGGACAGACAAGGAAGTCAGTTAGACAGTTAGTAGTTTTCAGTTTTGGGCAGTTAGGACAGGCAAGGAAGTCTGTTAGACAGTTAGTAGTTTTCAGTTTTGGGCAGTTAGGACAGACAAGGAAGTCTGTTAGTTAGACAGTTAGTAGTTTTCAGTTTTGGGCAGTTAGGACAGACAAGGAAGTCTGTTAGACAGTTAGTAGTTTTCAGTTTTGGGCAGTTAGGACAGACAAGGAAGTCAGTTAGTTAGACAGTTAGTAGTTTTCAGTTTTGGGCAGTTAGGACAGACAAGGAAGTCTGTTAGACAGTTAGTAGTTTTCAGTTTTGGGCAGTTAGGACAGGCAAGGAAGTCTGTTAGACAGTTAGTAGTTTTCAGTTTTGGGCAGTTAGGACAGGCAAGGAAGTCTGTTAGACAGTTAGTAGTTTTCAGTTTTGGGCAGTTAGGACAGACAAGGAAGTCTGTTAGACAGTTAGTAGTTTTCAGTTTTGGGCAGTTAGGACAGGCAAGGAAGTCTGTTAGACAGTTAGTAGTTTTCAGTTTTGGGCAGTTAGGACAGGCAAGGAAGTCTGTTAGACAGTTAGTAGTTTTCAGTTTTGGGCAGTTAGGACAGGCAAGGAAGTCTGTTAGACAGTTAGTAGTTTTCAGTTTTGGGCAGTTAGGACAGACAAGGAAGTCAGTTAGACAGTTAGTAGTTTTCAGTTTTGGGCAGTTAGGACAGGCAAGGAAGTCTGTTAGACAGTTAGTAGTTTTCAGTTTTGGGCAGTTAGGACAGGCAAGGAAGTCTGTTAGACAGTTAGTAGTTTTCAGTTTTGGGCAGTTAGGACAGGCAAGGAAGTCTGTTAGACAGTTAGTAGTTTTCAGTTTTGGGCAGTTAGGACAGACAAGGAAGTCAGTTAGACAGTTAGTAGTTTTCAGTTTTGGGCAGTTAGGACAGGCAAGGAAGTCTGTTAGACAGTTAGTAGTTTTCAGTTTTGGGCAGTTAGGACAGGCAAGGAAGTCTGTTAGACAGTTAGTAGTTTTCAGTTTTGGGCAGTTAGGACAGGCAAGGAAGTCTGTTAGACAGTTAGTAGTTTTCAGTTTTGGGCAGTTAGGACAGACAAGGAAGTCTGTTAGACAGTTAGTAGTTTTCAGTTTTGGGCAGTTAGGACAGGCAAGGAAGTCAGTTAGTTAGACAGTTAGTAGTTTTCAGTTTTGGGCAGTTAGGACAGACAAGGAAGTCTGTTAGACAGTTAGTAGTTTTCAGTTTTGGGCAGTTAGGACAGACAAGGAAGTCAGTTAGTTAGACAGTTAGTAGTTTTCAGTTTTGGGCAGTTAGGACAGACAAGGAAGTCTGTTAGACAGTTAGTAGTTTTTCAGTTTTGGGCAGTTAGGACAGGCAAGGAAGTCTGTTAGACAGTTAGTAGTTTTCAGTTTTGGGCAGTTAGGACAGGCAAGGAAGTCTGTTAGACAGTTAGTAGTTTTCAGTTTTGGGCAGTTAGGACAGACAAGGAAGTCAGTTAGACAGTTAGTAGTTTTCAGTTTTGGGCAGTTAGGACAGGCAAGGAAGTCTGTTAGACAGTTAGTAGTTTTCAGTTTTGGGCAGTTAGGACAGGCAAGGAAGTCTGTTAGACAGTTAGTAGTTTTCAGTTTTGGGCAGTTAGGACAGGCAAGGAAGTCTGTTAGACAGTTAGTAGTTTTCAGTTTTGGGCAGTTAGGACAGACAAGGAAGTCAGTTAGACAGTTAGTAGTTTTCAGTTTTGGGCAGTTAGGACAGGCAAGGAAGTCTGTTAGACAGTTAGTAGTTTTCAGTTTTGGGCAGTTAGGACAGGCAAGGAAGTCTGTTAGACAGTTAGTAGTTTTCAGTTTTGGGCAGTTAGGACAGGCAAGGAAGTCTGTTAGACAGTTAGTAGTTTTCAGTTTTGGGCAGTTAGGACAGACAAGGAAGTCAGTTAGACAGTTAGTAGTTTTCAGTTTTGGGCAGTTAGGACAGGCAAGGAAGTCTGTTAGACAGTTAGTAGTTTTCAGTTTTGGGCAGTTAGGACAGGCAAGGAAGTCTGTTAGACAGTTAGTAGTTTTCAGTTTTGGGCAGTTAGGACAGGCAAGGAAGTCTGTTAGACAGTTAGTAGTTTTCAGTTTTGGGCAGTTAGGACAGGCAAGGAAGTCTGTTAGACAGTTAGTAGTTTTCAGTTTTGGGCAGTTAGGACAGGCAAGGAAGTCAGTTAGACAGTTAGTAGTTTTCAGTTTTGGGCAGTTAGGACAGACAAGGAAGTCAGTTAGACAGTTAGTAGTTTTCAGTTTTCGGCAGTTAGGACAGGCAAGGAAGTCAGTTAGACAGTTAGTAGTTTTCAGTTTTCGGCAGTTAGGACAGGCAAGGAAGTCAGTCAGTTAGACAGTTAGTAGTTTTCAGTTTTGGGCAGTTAGGACAGACAAGGAAGTCAGTTAGACAGTTAGTAGTTTTCAGTTTTGGGCAGTTAGGACAGACAAGGAAGTCAGTTAGACAGTTAGTAGTTTTCAGTTTTGGGCAGTTAGGACAGACAAGGAAGTCAGTTAGACAGTTAGTAGTTTTCAGTTTTGGGCAGTTAGGACAGGCAAGGAAGTCAGTTAGACAGTTAGTAGTTTTCAGTTTTCGGCAGTTAGGACAGACAAGGAAGTCAGTTAGACAGTTAGTAGTTTTCAGTTTTGGGCAGTTAGGACAGGCAAGGAAGTCAGTTAGACAGTTAGTAGTTTTCAGTTTTCGGCAGTTAGGACAGACAAGGAAGTCAGTTAGACAGTTAGTAGTTTTCAGTTTTCGGCAGTTAGGACAGACAAGGAAGTCAGTTAGACAGTTAGTAGTTTTCAGTTTTCGGCAGTTAGGACAGACAAGGAAGTCAGTTAGACAGTTAGTAGTTTTCAGTTTTCGGCAGTTAGGACAGGCAATGAAGTCAGTTAGACAGTTAGTAGTTTTCAGTTTTCGGCAGTTAGGACAGGCAAGGAAGTCAGTTAGACAGTTAGTAGTTTTCAGTTTTCGGCAGTTAGGACAGGCAAGGAAGTCAGTTAGACAGTTAGTAGTTTTCAGTTTTGGGCAGTTAGGACAGACAAGGAAGTCAGTTAGACAGTTAGTAGTTTTCAGTTTTGGGCAGTTAGGACAGGCAAGGAAGTCAGTTAGTTAGACAGTTAGTAGTTTTCAGTTTTCGGCAGTTAGGACAGGCAAGGAAGTCAGTTAGACAGTTAGTAGTTTTCAGTTTTCGGCAGTTAGGACAGGCAAGGAAGTCAGTTAGTTAGACAGTTAGTAGTTTTCAGTTTTGGGCAGTTAGGACAGGCAAGGAAGTCAGTTAGACAGTTAGTAGTTTTCAGTTTTGGGCAGTTAGGACAGACAAGGAAGTCAGTTAGTTAGACAGTTAGTAGTTTTCAGTTTTGGGCAGTTAGGACAGGCAAGGAAGTCAGTTAGTTAGACAGTTAGTAGTTTTCAGTTTTCGGCAGTTAGGACAGGCAAGGAAGTCAGTTAGACAGTTAGTAGTTTTCAGTTTTGGGCAGTTAGGACAGACAAGGAAGTCAGTTAGTTAGACAGTTAGTAGTTTTCAGTTTTGGGCAGTTAGGACAGGCAAGGAAGTCAGTTAGTTAGACAGTTAGTAGTTTTCAGTTTTGGGCAGTTAGGACAGGCAATGAAGTCAGTTAGTTAGACAGTTAGTAGTTTTCAGTTTTCGGCAGTTAGGACAGGCAAGGAAGTCAGTTAGACAGTTAGTAGTTTTCAGTTTTGGGCAGTTAGGACAGACAAGGAAGTCAGTTAGTTAGACACAGGAGTCAGAAAAGTTAGTAAGTCAGACAGAAGTAAGAAGTAGTAAACCGAGTTAGTCAAGATCATAAATGTGGACTAGTCAAGCTTAGAGTAGAGAACATTAGGAAAGGATAGCAGTGACTGAGGAGTTGAGCCACAGACAGAACCAGAACAAGAGAATTAGAACATAGCGAACATTTAGTTTCAGAAATAAAAAGCAGAATAGCTCAGGCCAAAATAGCATTTCAGAAAATAAAAATATCTTATACAACAAATCTATGTCAATAAAAATGAGAAAGAGAGTTCATCGGTGCTATATAGAACCAATTCTGACCTATGGAAGCGAATCATGGACAGTAGACAAACAAATCAAAAGACGATTGGAGGCCACAGAGATGGGATTTCTCAGAAGAATGTTGAAAGTTCCCCGACAGCTAAAAAGACCAATGAAGAAGTTTTCAAGAGGCCAACACAAAAAGGGACCTCTTAAAAAACATCATAAAGAAGCAATCAACATTTTTCGGGTGCATCATGAGAAGAGGAAAGTTGGTATACTTGGTTACAACTGGCAAAATCAAAGGAAAGAGAGATCGCGGGCGACAAAGAGAGAAAATACTGGGTAGCTTGGTGTCATGGCATGGAAAACAGTCAACAACAGAACTGATACGATGCACTGTAGATAGAAGATTATGGAGGGACATGATCGCCTACGCCCACCGGTATGGCACTTGATGATGAACATTTAGTTGTGACAGTGTTTTTGAAAGTGTTTCAAGTTGTGCTTCAGATAACAAAATAATAAGTAAGCAGTGAGAAAGAGAGAGAGAGAGAGAGACAGAGAGAGAGAGAGAGAGAGAGAGAGAGAGAGAGAGAGATTTTTTACAATCTGCACTTGAGGACATTTCAATAAATATTCGGCGATAACCTCTGAATGTCCAGAATTAAAGAGCAGTAATTCTAAGATAAGTGCTTCCACTAGTATGTATCACGTGCCAAGTTAAAGGTTAATAAACTTGATTATGTATTTGACTGAGAATAGTCTATGATGATTGTGTTGACTACGCTGTGATCAATGTGATGTGACTCTAAATGTAAACTAGATAAGTAACATACATCCTATAACACACATATGGGTGAAAACTGGCGTGCTAAGACGCCGATTCATGTCTCATACTTTACCTTTACCTTTACCTTTACCTTTACCTTTACCTTTACCTTTTAAAGTTCATTTTGGTAAAGTTCGTTTCTAGTGACCATTGTTGTTTATACCTTTCTGCAGTTGAGGTTTAACTTTATAACAAACATTCTGGCTTTCCATCACAGTCATGATTGTTTCTCTTTTGAGGATTAAGAGTGTACCAGTGCCATATTTTAGATTACAATAATAGGTGAAAAGTCGAGTGCTTAGGCGCCCATTCATGTCTGGTACTTTACTTTTACTTTACCTTTACTTTACCTTTAGATTACAATACACCGAGTGACCTTTGTCTACGACCTTGGATATGTGGAAGTCCAGGGAAAGAAAAGAGTGGACAGTCTGGCTTGCTGTGATGCAGTTGAAGACATCAACCAATGTATCGGGCGAACGTCATCATTGTATTAAGTTGCGTGAATGGCACAGGACTTCGATAACCATGAGTCCACGTCACTCCTTCGGATGAAAGTGATGGGAGTTAAGATTGGCACAGCCAGGAGCAAGAGACTTAGTGGAGGCATGAGGTGACTTATCATCCAACATGAAGATGGAGTTTTCATTCACCTGAAGCAGTGGAACATACTGAGAAAGTAAAGGGAGGGGGTGGAACTCTGAGCACATATGGACATGTTTGGGGCGTAATGATGATAGTAAGTAAAGCAAAGGTTCCGTCCCTTGCTAGGATTATAGGGAACACGGTGCTAGTGACCATATTTGTCTATGACATGGCACCTTTTTGGGTGAAGGAGTCGGTTTCACGCATACCGCCTATACTTTCCAGAAAAAAAAAATATGAAACCCATGTTTAGAGGCTGGGTGAACTCCGGAGCCTTATCGGTCGCAGAAAAAAAAACTGGTGATCGAACACAGACCCTTATGGTCAGAAAGCAAACACACTTACCGTTTAGTCGCCGAGGTTCCGGCAATGATGATAACCCTTGAATAACTCGACAATATTTGTTATTGTTATATATATATATATATATATATACCGCTGAGTGCAGTCATGTTAAACAATTGAAAACGATCATCGACTCAAAGCTGACTGTTTGTGGCAGGATTAGAACACACAAAGATCCAAAATGAACTCCTGTGGTTGCTCAGGGAGCTAAAACATCAATACCTTCTCTGTTGAAATCAAATAAGAAAGGCAAAACTCCACCTAGAAAGTGTCATGTATGACGTGTTGGGTCGAAATGTGCTAATATTTCAGCTTGTACACTACGTCATCTGAGCCAACTTAGGAGACTTACAAGGGATGGGGGAGAGATAGAGAGAGCGGGAGGAAGAGTGGCATAATAAAGAAAGCAATCTCGAGATAAAGTAGGCAACGTTTAATAAACACCAATTGATCTTCCGGGTGTCGTTTCAAATATTAAAAAAAAAGAATGTTCATAGCTACGCAATGAAAAGACCGGTCATTAAAAACAGACAGAAGAGACAGACAAAATGGCAGACAAACATGCAAATGTGAGGATTACTGTGACAGACATCAGGTAATGGCAATCACGTGTGCCAGACAAAAAATCTCTTCAGAAATCGATACCACTTTCAATGACGCGATCTCTGGAGTAAAAACGTGGATACTCAAAAGGAAATCCAGATTGTGAACAGCGATACCGCCCGCTGAAACTTGTATTTGAGTACAAGAACACTATAGGATAGACGTTCTGGTGTACCACGTGATGGGATTCCTGTAATGGCCGTTTGGGTTTAGATTAGTTGTTTCAGTGGGTTATGTTTCCATTATCTCCCATTTAGAAAAGGAAGGACTGAAATAAATTGTGGGAGAATATGGAATAGCGAATAATGAGTGAGAGACTACCGCACTAAAAGGCGGAAGAGTTGTCAGTCCTAGATAATCGCTAAGAGGTTAAACATAATCATCATCATCATCATCATCATCATCATCATCATCATCATCAAGTACCATGCCTGCTAGCGTAAGGGATGTCTCTCTACAATTCTCTATCTGGACAGTTAGTTATTTATCATTTCTGTTATTGTCCTTCTGCCAAGCCATTCTCTTAATTTTTCTGGTATCGTTTCTCCTTCCTTTCCCCTATCTCTTCGTTCCTCAATTTTCTTAGTTGTCAAATTATATCCCAGGTGTTCCCTTCTCATTACATGGCCAAAAAATGATTATTGTTTTCCTCCTAATATTGGAAATTATCTCTCTTTTTGCTTTGGCCTCTTTCAGAACGTGTTCATTACTCTCCTTAGCTGTCCATGGTATTCTAAACATTCTTCTGTAAAACCAAATTTGTACAGCCTCCAGTGATTTTCATGTCCGTTGTCCTATTGTCCATGATTCACATTCATGTGTTAAGACTGGTTCTACATAACATTTAAGAACTTTTTTCTTGTGTCTATTGTCAAAAATGGATTTCACAGTATCTTCATCATTTAATGGAAAGCTGCTTTTGCCTGAGCCATTCTGCATCTCACCTCTTTTGTACATCTACCATCTGAGGTTAACGTTGTTCCCAGATATTTAAATTCATTTACACTTTTTAATATTGTTCTACTTGTCTTTATTGTGCATTACGGTCTTGTCGTTTTCTTCGTTGCTACCATTATTTCTGTCTGTTTCTTTGTTGCTACCATTATTTCTGTCTGTTTCTTTGTTGCTACCATTATTTCTGTCTGTTTCTTTGTTGCTACCATTATTTCTGTCTGTTTCTTTGTTGCTACCTTTACTTCTGTCATTTTCTTTGTTGCTCCCACTACTGTCTTTTTTGTTGTTGCTACCATTACTTCTGTCTTTTTCTTTGTTGCTACCATTACTTCTGTCTTTTTCTTTGTTGTTACCATTGCTTAAAATATTTTAATTTGGTTTAGTTTAAATATGGGAAGGCGGACAGAAATAATGGAATGTAAACACATGAAGTGGTAGGAACAAAATAAAAAAGTGGGGAATAAAAGTTAATAGGGTGTGTTTGTGAAAAAAAAGAGAGGGTAAAACTGGAAGTATGAGTGGAAAAAAGTAAAGAAGATGTTACTATGATAGAATAAGTAATAAAAAAGAGAGAAGTTTATCTAAGGGAGAGGATAGAAGAAAACAAAAGAAGGAGAGGTAAACAAACTAGGAAGTTTGAGTGAAATGAAGAAGTTGCGATGAAAGAATAGGTTTATAAAGAAGAGGAGAAAGTATCAAACTAGAGAATCAGGTAAGTAAAGAAAGTAGAGAGCCCCGTCACACCAATTGACGTATAGAGAATATGGTGTTAGTAACCATAAATTTTACAGACCTTCGACACATGATTTTTAGGGTAATATGGTCGGTATTACGCCGGTGCCGCTCTACTTTCCCAGAAAAAAATCCGGTACCCATTTAAGGCTGGGTGAACCCGGAAGCCGTCGGTTGGGATCGAACCCTACCCCTTGTCCTTTGCAGTCCAGTTCACTAACCACTGAGCTATCGCGGCTCCCAAAGCAAAGGCATACTGATACTTAAAACTGTCATGCTTACATCAATGGTTGCCTGTATTACTAAAGGGAGGTCAAAAGTAATGCACACCACTTTTTTTCTCGGAAACTATTCGGGCAAAATGTGTGAAATTTTCACAGATTGTAGCTGAACATCCCCTTGACACTACCTATTTGTCAACATAATCTCCGTCCAAGCGTATTGCCTTACGCCAACGCGAAACTAGGTCATGAATGCCTCGTTTGTACCAAGTTTTGTCCTGCTCGCGTAGCCATTTTTTAACTGCACGGATCACATCCTCATCATTGTCAAAGTGTTTCCCACGCAGGAATTTTTTGAGTGGTCCAAACAGATGGAAATCTGAGGGAGCCAGATCAGGGTTGTAAGGAGGATGGGGCAGTACAGTCCAACCAAATTTGTTGATTGCTTCCCGTGTTACCAGACTTGTGTGAGGGCGTGCATTGTCATGTTGAAGCAACACATCTGCAGATGGCTTATTATGCCGAACTCTGTGGAACCGATTTTTGAGTTTTGTCAGTGTATTGATGTAAGCTGTCGAGTTGATTGTCTCACCTCTTGTCATTACATCAACAAGAATCACACCATCAATGTCCCAGAAGACAGTGATCATCACCTTTCCGGCTGATGGAGATGTTTTGAATTTTTTTCTTTTTGGTGACTGCGGATGATGCCATTCCATTGACTGCATTTTTGTTTCAGGCTCATAATAATGTGCCCACGTTTCGTCACCGGTAACAATTTTTGACAAAAACATTTCTCCTTCAACACCGAAATGCTCCAACAATTCAGAACAGAATGTTTTCCTTTGAACTCTGTGATCATTTGTTAGGCACCGAGGAACCCGTCGAGCGCAAATCTTTGATTATCCGAGAGTTTTAAAAATTGCGATTGCACTTCCCTTGCTGACTGTAAGCTGTAATGCCAATTGCTGACTAGTGATACGCTTATCCTAACGAATAATGACATCAGCCCGGTTTAACATGTCTGTGCTGGTAGCCGAGGCAACACGTCCAGAACGCGGTAAATCATGCAGCTCCACTCGTACACTTTCTGCAGCTTTAATTCTCTGAACCCAGCGACTAACTGTGCTCCTATCGACTGCAGAACATTTGTACACTGCACACAGTCGTTTATGAATGTTTGCCACAGTTTCTTTCTCCGCAACCAGAAATTCTATGACAATTCGCTGTTTGTAACGGACATTGTTGACAAGCTCCATTTTAACGGTTCATAGATTGCGTAATATTTATCAGAATGCTGTGCATTTGGTGCACATAATTGGAACATGTCATATTCCAAGTGTGCAAAATTTCATATTCCTATCTTTATTATTAGCCGAGAAAAAATTTGTGTGCATTACTTTTTGACTTCCCTACGTACTTATATTTCTGTATTTATTTGAGAACTGCATTCACCTGACTCCCGTTTCCGGTTGTTTCCAAAATGGAGGAATTATTTTTCTCCGGCTTGGTATAGAACCGTTGATCAGAGGTTTAACAAGCCGCTATCGTAAAAACGATGTTGTTAATGAAACGTAGACCTGATACAGAATGTGTAAATTAGCAGTAGATAGTAGTGATAGTTTTTTCGGCCCTAAAACAACAACAAAAATAGGATTCTGGAATGTGCGAACAATGGCCGCTCCGACGAAACATGCACAGGTCGCGAGCGAGATGGACAGATACGATCTAGATATTTTAGGATTAAGCGAAATGCGCTGGCCTGGAACAGGTAGGAGATCTATTGATAATAAAATAGTAGTTTTTTCTGGAAGGGAAGATGGAAAACACCGTGAAGGAGTAGGCATAATGATGACAGTCAAAGCTGCAAGAAGTTTATTAGAATGGGAACCGGTAAATAGCCGTCTGATACGAACACGATACAAAACAAAACATGGAAGACTTTCAATTATTCAATGTTATGCGCCTACTAACGAAGCTGATGATGAAGTTAAGGATGATTTTTATAACCAACTGCAACAACTTATAAACAAAATACCAAAACACGATCTTTTAATTGTAATGGGAGACTTCAACGCCAAAGTAGGACAAGATAACGCAGGAGTGGAACATGTGATGGGGAGAGAAGGCTGTAATACAACAAGTCAGAATGGAGAAAGATTAATAGAATTATGTTTAATAGAAAATTTAGTTATAGGTGGGACATTATTTCCACATAAAAATATCCACAAAACAACATGGATATCTCCTGATGATAGAACATCAAATCAAATTGACCACCTATGTATTAAACAACAATTCAGATCATCATTAATAGATGTAAGAGCATACAGAGGTGCTGATGTTAATAGTGACCACAACCTGTGCATTGGGAAAATAAGATTAAAATTTAGAAACCAACAGAAGAGGTCAATTACACATAAAATTGATAGTCATAAACTGAAAGATGAAGCAATAAAGGAAAAGTTTAACATAGAGCTAAGTAATTGTTATTCAGCACTTGGTGAAATAGACTTAGATATCAATGAAATGTGGGACTCACAGAGCAAAATACTAATGACAGCAGCAGAAGCAAGTGCTGGACTGAAGAAAATGGAAAAACGAGCTTGGATCTCAGACACCACATGGAAATACATCAAAGAAAGAAGAGAAGCGAAGAGAGCCATGACTAATGTAAAGACAGATCTTGGAAAGGTTCTGGCAAAAGCAACATACAAAGAATTAGACAACAAAGTGAAAAGTTCGGCAAGAAGAGATACAAGAGCTTATATAGACAACTTGGCAGAGAAAGCAGAGACAGCTGCAATTACAGGAGACAGCAGAACTCTTTATACTGTACAAAAGATGCTGACAAACACCTATACATCCAGTGGAACACCAATTCTAGACAAATCTGGATTAATGCTAACAACAAGCGCAGACATAAAAGCCCGTTGGGCGGAACACTTCAAAGAAATTCTTAACCGTCCACTACCTCACAGTTTAATAGATTTTGAAGCTGAAACACCAGCAGCAGAATTAGATGTAAATTTAGATGACTTCACCTTGAGTGAAATAGAAACCACCTTAAAGCTAATGACCAATAACAAGGCTGCTGGAGAGGATAAGTTAACAGCTGAGATCCTCAAGGCAATTGATAGCCATAATTTAATACATCTCCAAAAAATGTTCAACATCATTTGGAAAACAGAGAAGACGCCTCATAAATGGAAAAAAGGAATCATTGTTAAGATCCCAAAAAAGGGCAATCTTAGAGATTGTAACAATTGGAGAGGCGTGACACTTTTGTCAGTTGCCTCAAAATTATTCTGTAAAATCATCCTAAATAGAATAAAGGATTCAATAGATACAGTAATGCGTGAAGAACAGGCTGGGTTTAGAAAAGGGAGAAGCTGTCTTGACCACATTTTCACTCTACGACTTATATTGGAGGAACACATTGAAAAGCAAAAACCTTTTGTACTTAACTTCATCGACTTCAAAAAAGCATTTGATAGTATTCATAGAGATTCTTTGTGGAAAATTCTGAAGCAATATGGCTTACCATCAAAAATCATAAATATTATCAAAGACATGTATGATGGTTACACATGTGCAGTTCGAACAGAGGAAGGACTGAGCGAATGTTTCCCAATAGAAACTGGGGTTAAACAAGGATGTATTTTATCGCCCTTGTTATTTGGAATTGTTATGGACTTCATAATGAAGAAATGCTGCACTGGTAATAAAGGCATCGAATGGATACAAGGAGACCATTTGGAGGACCTGGACTTTGCTGATGACATAGTTCTCATCAGCAATCAGATAAAAACGATGCAGGAAAACACAAATGAACTATCATCAATAGCCAGCAAAATTGGGCTTGAGGTCAATCATGAAAAGACTAAAGTCATGAAAAGTTTAATTCCAACAAGTGACAAAATATACATGGAAAACAAACCAGTAGAAGAGATCGATCACTTCATCTATCTTGGAAGTCACATTGATCGAGAAGGGGATACGAGCAAAGAAATTAGAATCAGACTGGCTAAAGCAGCAATGTCTTTCAGAAGCCTTGAAAAGTTGTGGAAATCAAAACTCATTAGCACAAACACAAAACTTAGGCTATTCAAATCAAATGTACTATCAACCCTTACGTATGCGTGTGAAAGCTGGAAAACAACGAGAGATATAGAAACAAAGTTGAACGCATTCGAAAATAAATGTCTAAGGAAAATACTTGGTATAGAATGGAACGAATTCAAAACAAACGAGGAAATTAGAGAAATCGCCAATCAACCACTAATATCTTCAGTAATAAAGAAAAGACGATGGTCATACGTTGGACATGTGATGAGAAGAGATAATAATCGAATAGCAAAGCAAGCCCTCATATGGGAAACAACAGGTAAAAGAAAAAGAGGAAGACCCAGGGAGACACTGAGAAGAACATTGATGAGAGAGGCAAGAGCAGCAGGAATCGGCTCCCTCAATGAGATAGAACTGCTTGCACAGAACAGAGACAGATGGCGAGATTTGATAAAATATCTTTAAAAGAAAACTGCTAGAAAAGGTCAATAGATAATAGATTCACCTATCGTGTTGATCTTTGTCCTCTGTTTTGTTGTGTACCTTAAGATACTTTTGCCGAAACGTCATTATTTGTCTCGTCTCTCCAACAATTTAGCTGCTACATACAGATGTATGTTTATTGTACACATTCCCTACGGCTGTATGTTTATTGTACACATTCCCTACGGCTGTATGTTTATTGTACACATTCCTACAGCTGTACTCGTTGCCCCTCATCGTATTTAATATGTTCTATATTTGATGTAGAAAGAGCCATATAGGTGAAAACAGATCTATACCTATGTTTCAGAGATTACACCAAGGCATTTGACAAAGTAAAGCACCAAGAAATAATCAAAATTTTAGAAAGCATAAACGTAGACAGCAAAGATCTAAGAATAATAAAGAACATGTACTGGCAACAAACACGGCCAGAAGAATTGGAAAACAATTGGAATGTTTCAACAAATAAACAGGGTGTTAGACAAGTTGTGTGCTGTCCCCAGATTTGTTTAATATTTATAGTGAGATTATTTTAAGATCCATAGGGACATGCCTGGAATAACAATTGGAGGTTATAATATAAATAATCTAAGGTATGCTGATGATACAGTATTAATCGCTAAGAGTGAAAATAAGTTACAAGATATGTTGGACATTATAGTGAAAGAAAGCAAAAATAAAGGACTCAGCCTTAATAGCAAAAAGACAGAGGTAATGGTAACAACAAAGAAAAGACACCACCTAGTGCAAAATAAAGACAAGTGGAACAATATTAAAACAGGTACATGAATTTAAATATTTGGGAACTTTGTTAACCTCAGACGGAGATGTACAAAAGAGGTGAGATGCAGAATGGCTCAGGCAAGAGCAGCTTTCTAAAAAATGAGGAAGATACTATGCAATCCATTTTTGACAATAGAAACAAGAAAAAAGAGTTCTTGAATGTTATGTAGAGTCAGTCTTAACATATGGATGCGATTCATGTACAATACAGACAAGAAAATCACTGGAGTCTGTAGAAATGTGGTTTTACATAAGATTGTTGATAACACCATGGACAGCTAAGAAGAGTAATGAAGATGTTCTTAGAGGGGTCAAAGCAAAAAGAGAGCTAATTTCAATATTAGGAAGAAACAATCATCATTTTTTGGCCATGTAATAAGAAGAGAACAACTGGAATATATTGTACCAACTGGAAAAATTGAGGGACGAAGAGATAGAGGGAAGCAAAGAGAAAAAATAATAGACAGCTTAAAAAAATGACTTGGTAGAAGGTCAACAACAGAAATGATAAATAGCTGCCGAGATCGAAAGTTTGTGAAGAGACATGATCACCTACGCCAGTAGGCCCGGTACTTGATGATGATGATGATATTTGATGTTTGTGCTGATCCCTAGACTGATGTGTTGGGCTGAGAGGCTTACATGCGCTGTAAGTCACAACACAGCACATCTACAACAACACTATAGTCCGTTCAGATTCGTTTGCCGAGATGTTATGATTTATAATTCAAAAAGTTCTTGATGATTTCACATGATTTTTGGCATACGGTGTTAAAATGTCCATGTCACGAGAACATATGTGTTACTCGATGTCTAGCTTAACGGTTTTCTTAAAGCGGCGAATTCCTTTGATCTTTGCCCATGTAACTATTATTTTGACCCTAATCAAAATGTTTTACAGTAATCTAGTGCAACGATGACCCATAGGCGTGTCCATAAAATATTTTGCCTTTATATTCATTCTCACATAGACTTGCAGAAGATAATAAGGATAGTGCCGCCTCCTTTCTGTAAATATTGAGATTTGCCTCTGAATTATGACTCGAACTCGAGTCTACGGCCGTGATTTTGACGTCACATATTTCCGGTTTCGGCTAAATGTCATTTTGTGCTAAACGGGAAATTTCATATGTAACATTTCTTTATAAAAATTTATAGTGGAAACATAACTATTTTAGGACGGTGCGCATTCAGCCGTGAAGGTCATGCCTATATGTTAAAGAATCAGCTGTGAGATGTAAGCATCTGCATAATCCCGCCGGTGTTTATAATATCGATTAACTTTTTTTTAATATAGGTTAAATAAGGCATCTTTGAAACTGGATCACATTTCTTTGATAAAAAATATTTTTATAGCGACATTAGTATTCTAAACCTAACTTCAAAGATCAATGCAAATGAACAATTAGTTTTTGAAAAAAATAAATTAATGTCTAGGCAAACGAATCTGAACGGACTATAGCGGGCAGAAGATGAAGAAGAATGTCGTTGGAATACCGCAGAAGAAGTTGGAATAAGTCATTGTTAAAAGAAGTATTAAAATGGATGGGTGGGTAGGATAACAGATAAGAAAATGGCTGTTAAATTGAAGAAAGTATTGGCAAAATGATAAAAATGATGGTCACAGCGTGTCTAGGGACCAGTTAAAGCAGGGCTGCACAAAATATGGGAAATAGAAGTGCATACAATATAGAAAATGAAAGGTGAAATGTTTCTTGCAAAATAAGGGTAGGAATACTCATCAGAATCAGAATCATATAATCTAAATTTAACGGGCATGTGATGAGAAAAGAAGTCATTGGCAATACTATAACAACAAGCAGAATGAATTAAAAGGAGACAGAGAAAAACCAAGAGAAAAAATATTGAAAAGCTTATTCAAATGACATAATAAATATCACTGACTGATATTATAACATGCATGAACGACCGAGAAGAGACATGGAGAAATGTGATGGTCACCTACACCAAATGGCACAGATGATGATGTTTTAAGAGAATAACAGTTCTGATACGCCGCATTAATATTCTCTTATGTTGACGGTTTTAAATGTAACATACAACAATTCAATAACCTCTACCGAGATGAAATGTGTTAGACGAATGACAGGAAACAGCCTGAGAGATGAGATGAGAAATTAAGAACTGAGAAAAAAGCTAGGATACTCCCTCCCACAATAGAATATATAAACAAACAAGAGATAACATGGTTTGGCTACGTGACAAGGCAGAGTGATCAAAACAAACACAACGAGCCCTCAATAAGCGTTGGAGAATACCAGATCCAAGGGCTGACCACGAAAAAGATGGATCAATGGAATATTATAAACACTAGGAAACATAACAGCAGCAGAGGCAAACATAAGAGCAAAAGACAATAAATTATATCTCCCATCGACGCTGAAAGGCAATGAGGAAGGAAAGTAGAAAAAGAAGAAGATACAATCTCAGATGAGCATAACAATAGAACAATGAGTTGTAGAAGGAAATATACATACTCGTGATGAGAAGAGACAATAACCGAATAGCAAAGTAAGCACTCAAGTGGGAACAACAGGTAGGAGGAAAAAGAGACCGACCCAGAGAAGAACATACAGCAGGGAGGCAAAGCCAGCAGGAATCGACTCCCTCAGTGAGATCGAGATACTTTCACGGAACAAAGGCAAAAAGGCGAGATTTGATAAACGATCTTTGCAAGAATGAGACTGCTAGAAAGAAATTTCGAAACAGTGAAAAAGTATCTGAGTATATTCCCTGTGGGCCGCTACGGCTCGAAAGGTCAATAGATACAACAAAATATTAGAAGACAGCAGATTTTGTGCGGCGCGCGCTAGAGAAACGTCTAAAGATATAAAGTGTTAACGGATAACTAGTCCCGATGTCAAAAAGTATGAAAGACCGTCGTGTTCAGCCTGTCTGAAGTATAATGAAGTAACTCATTCATCAGTCGAGGAACTGCCGAAACAGGACCGAGCTCCCACACAGACTCCAAACAGCAGTACTGGCCCATTTGTAGGGCTCATATAAAGATTTAAATACGTAGGGCATTTTCTGTAGGAGATGAGGGAAGGGACGACTACCCAGTCTTTATAAAACTGCCCAGTATTCTCCCCTTCCATAAATATCAATAGTCTCAAATTTGAGGTGAAGGCCCTAAATAAATCAATTTATTTATTGGCAGACGTAAAACTACACACAAAACCTCTTGCCTCCGCCCCTGTAACCTGTGGTATAGGGATGTTCCTTCACTCGAGGGAACAAAGTCTGAGGGCACGTCCGCGGAGTGTGGAAACTGGTGTGAGATTTGATTATTTTAATATCACGTTTGGGTAGTAATAAGACAGCACAAGGGAGCTAATGGAAATACTCAGAAGTGATTGCTCAGTCAAACCGCAGTACAAGACCATCATTAACTATTACTGTTGAGAACAATCTGTACTTCTTTAAATATATATTGTGTATTGTTGTTAGGGTTCGTACCGTGGCGGTGTGGACAAACCCATAGGTCTTCATTCCGTCGCATCATCATATCATCATCTTCATCATCATCGTCATCATCAGGTTGCAAGTCCTTTGGAGAATGCTGCATTCACCAGATCCTGGCTGAAATAAATTCTTTGTCTCTAGCCAGATCTTCCACTTCTGTTGTCATGTTCAGGTCTCGTTAATATCTTTAAACCATCTTTTCTTGTTCTTCCATCGCCTCGCCGTTCAGGAACCATGTCTTCCATTATTGTTCTTTCCTGCCCGTTTTCCCCTCGACGCTGAAAGGAAAATGAGGCAGAAAAGAAAAAGAAGAAAAATAATCCCGCTGTACCTTTCAACATGTCTATGGTATTTGTTCTGTAGAATGTTTATTTATAAGCCAGTTCTTGTTCATGTTTAAATCGTTTAGAATGTCTTCATTGCTCTTGTTCATTAGCCAGGGTATCTTTAGGATTTCTCTGTAGTGTTCTCTTTGGAATGAATTGATTTTATTCTTATATTTTAGTGTCTTATGTTGGACTCATCATGAGCAGCTTTTCTCGTGAAGGAGTGAAGGCACAAAGATGCAACAAGATGTACCAAGATGCACCAAGATGTACCAAGATGTACCAAGATGTACCAAGAAGTACCAAGATGCAACAAGACGTACCAAGATGTACCAAGATGTACCAAGATGTACCAAGGTGTACCAAGATGCAACAAGATGTACCAAGATGTACCAAGATGTACCAAGATGTACCAAGGTGTACCAAGATGCAACAAGATGTACCAAGATGTACCATGATGTACCAAGATGCACCAAGATGCACCAAGATGCACCAAGATGCACCAATTCACCAAGATGCACCAATGCAACAGATGCACCAAGATGCACCAAGATGCACCAAGATGTACCAAGGTGTACCAAGATGCAACAAGATGTACCAAGATGTACCAAGATGTACCAAGATGCACCAAGATGCACCAAGATGCACCAGATGCACCACGATTCAACAAGATGCACCAAGATGCACCAAGATGCACCAAGATGTACCAAGATGCACCAAGATGCAACAAGATGCAACATATGCAACAAGATGCACCATGATGCGACAAGATGCAACAAGATGCAACAATATGCACCAAGATGCGACAAGATGCACCATGATGCGAAGCTGATATAAAGCTGATGATAATGAATTTTTTTTTTTAAAGAGTAAAAAAAATAAGAAATACATTTTCTCTCTTTTTTTTCCCTTCTTAAATTAAGCTTTTCTCATGGCTCAAACTGTCCATTTTGGACAGACAGGTCCGAGCGTGACGTATTTGTGGAGCCTGACTTCGTCATCTTTCTCCTGCTTCTTTCGCCTTCTGAATTTGACATCATCACTTCCTCGAATGTTGCTGTGTCATTATTTTTATTTTTCCCCCCATGTGCTCCGATCTGATGCCAGACTTTGTCTATTTTTTTTACTGAAATAAAATTAATTCAAGTAAGGCCTGCAAACATCTTTATGTCTCAGTACTGATCTACCGTTTGATCTCTTTCGTTCCTAACTTCGTTGCTAATTCATATAGCTGCTGTTTGTTGCCAGTACATATTTTTTTATGATTCGCAGATCCTTGCAGTTCCAGGGCACATCTATTGCTGCCATCGGATTGAAGAAATACTCTGTAATGATGATTTGAACGATACGCCGGCCAAGTCATGATTATATAATGACTGGGTACCTGTTATATATAAAACATGAAGCAAAAAACTTATCCAGAACTCGTGGTCATAATCTTTCCCTGTTTGAGCATTGTTTCCTGGACTGGCGAGGAGATGAAATAGAGATTTGATTACAGAAGGCGCGTGAGTAGGCAAAGATGAGATGATCAATTTTAATTAGAATATAGTTACTTTAGTAAAGGCATTATTTTTAGACTTAGGGTGTAATAGGGCTTCCCATATGTAATAGATTTGTACCCTGGTAGAGTCCGTTAGGGATGTGCAGAAAAATTGGAACCTTTCCATCTCCCAACAGTCGTATCTGGCTTTATCGCAACGTCCCATCTCCCAACAGTCATATCTATCTCTTATCGCAACGTCCCATCTACCAACAGTCGTATCTGGCTCTTATCGCAACATCCCATCTCCCAACAGTCGTATCTGGCTCTTATCGCAACATCCCATCTCCCAACAGTCATATCTGGCTCTTATCGCAACGTCCCATCTCCCAACGGTCATATCTGGCATTTATCGCAACGTCCCATCTCCCAACAGTCATATCTGGCTCTTATCGCAACGTCCCATCTCCCAACAGTCGTATCTGGCTCTTATCGAAACGTCCCATCTCCCAACAGTCATATCTGGCTCTTATCGCAACGTCCCAATTCCCAACTGTCATATCTGGCTCTTATCGCAACGTCCCATCTCCCAAAAGTCATATCTGGCTCTTATCATAACGTCCCATCTCCCAACAGTCGTATCTGGCTCTTATCGCAACGTCCCATCGCCCAACAGTCGTATCTGGCTCTTATCGCAACATTCCATCTCCCAACAGTGTATCTGGCTCTTATCGCAACGTCCCATCTCCCAACTGTCATATCTGGCTCTATCGCAACATCCCATCTCCAACAATCGTATCTGGCTCTTATCGCAACGTCCCATCTCCCAACAGTCATATCTGGCTCTTATCGCAACATCCCATCTCCAAACAGTCGTATCTGGCTCTTATCGCAACGTCCCATCTCCCAACAGTCGTATCTGGCTCTTATCGCAACGTCCCATCTCCCAACAGTCATATCTGGCTCTTATCGCAACATCCCATCTCCCAACAGTAACATCTGGCTCTTATCGCAATGTCCCATCTCCCAACTGTCGTATCTGGCTCTTATCGTAACGTCCCATCTCCCAACAGTCGTATCTGGCTCTTATCGCAACATCCCATCTCCCAACAGTCGTATCTGGCTCTTATCGCAACGTCCCATCTCCCAACTGTCGTATCTATCTCTTATCGCAACGTCCCATCTCCCAACAGTCGTATCTGGCTCTTATCGCATCGTCCCATCTCCCAACAGACGTATCTGGCTCTTATCGCAACATCCCATCTCCCAACAGTCGTATCTGTCTCTTATCGCAACATCCCATCTCCCAACAGTCATATCTGGCTCTTATCGCAACGTCCCATCTCCCAACAGTCGAATATGGCTCTTATCGCAACGTCCCATCGCCCAACAGTCATATCTGGCTCTTATCGCAACGTCCCAATTCCCAACTGTCATATCTGGCTCTTATCGCAACGTCCCATCTCCCAAAAGTCATATCTGGCTCTTATCATAACGTCCCATCTCCAACAGTCGTATCTGGCTCTTATTGCAACGTCATATCGCCCAACAGTCGTATCTGGCTCTTATCGCAACATTCCATCTCCCAACAGTCGTATCTGGCTCTTATCGCAACGTCCCATCTCCCAACTGTCATATCTGGCTCTTATCGCAAACATCCCATCTCCCAACAATCGTATCTGGCTCTTATCGCAACGTCCCATCTCCCAACAGTCATATCTGGCTCTTATCGCAACATCCATCTCCAAACAGTCGTATCTGGCTCTTATCGCAACGTCCATCTCCCACAGTCCGTATCTGGCACTTATCGCAACGTCCCATCTCCCAACAGTCATATCTGGCTCTTATCGCAAAATCCCATCTCCCAACAGTCATATCTGGCTCTTATCGCAATGTCCCATCTCCCAACTGTCGTATCTGGCTCTTATCGTAACGTCCCATCTCCCAACAGTCGTATCTGGCTCTTATCGCAACATCCCATCTCCCAACACTCGTATCTGGCTCTTATCGCAACGTCCCATCTCCCAACAGTCATATCTGGCTCTTATCGCAACATCCCATCTCCCAACAGTCATATCTGGCTCTTATCGCATCGTCCCATGTCCCAACAGTCATATCTGGCATTTATCGCAACGTCCCGTCTCCCAACAGTCATATCTGGCTCTTATCGCAACGTCCCATCTCCCAACAGTCGTATCTGGCTCTTATCGCAACGTCCCATCGCCAACAGTCATATCTGGCTCTTATCGCAACATCCCATCTCCCAACGTCGTATCTGGTCCTTATCGCAACGTCCCATCTCCCAACAGTCATATCTGGCTCTTATCGCAACATCCCATCTCCCAACAGTCGTATCTGGCTCTTATCGCAACGTCCCATCTCCCAACTGTCATATCTGGCTCTTATCGCAACGTCCCAATTCCCAACTGTCATATCTGGCTCTTCGCCCGTGCGCTGCCGGGCCCGAAAGGGAAGTAAAGAATAGCGGCGCTGTACCCTACCAGGCATGTTCGTAAGAGGCGAGAAAGGAGGGTTAGGCATGGGACTGGCTATCCCATACTGTAAAAAAATAAGCCGAAAAAACTTCACAAACATGAACAAGTCAAAGAAAGATAAAGTAAATCCGTCAACCAGGAAAGAGAAGGGCTCTCTGTCTAAGAGATGTATGACGCAATCCGGAGAAAGCCATAAGGAGTCCGGGTTGCCGACTCACCCTTTGTCTACCAGGAAATCATCCAGAATTGGCACCTGGAATGTTCGTACCCTTAACGAACAGGGAAAAGCGGCACAAGTGGCAGCAGAAATGAACAACTACAAGATAGATATTCTGGGAATGTGTGAAACAAGATGGCTGGGAGCGGAGAGAATAAAATTGAATACAGGGGAGATGATTTTATCATCAGGACACCAGGAACCAGGAGCACAACATAGCGAAGGGGTAGCTATAATGCTATCAAAGAATGCACAGAAGACACTAATAGAATGGGAGGCAGTGGGACCAAGACTGGTGAGAGCAACATTTAGAACAACCAAAAACAAATAAAATTACACATTATACAATGCTATGCACCAACCAACGATAAAGATGACTCAGTTAAAGATGATTTTTATAATTAGCTACAATGCCAGATGGATGCAAGACGAGCCAAGGATATTATAATCTTGATGGGAGACCTAAATGCTAAGGTAGGATCAGACAACAGAGGCTTTGAAGAGATTATGGGAAAACATGGACTTGGAGATATAAACGAGAATGGAGAGATATTTGTGAATTTCTGCGCCCTTAATCAAATGAGCCTAGGAGGAACAATATTCCAACATAAAAGAATACACAAAGCTACATGGGTGTCACCAGATCATAGAACGGAAAATCAAATTGATCACATATGTATTAATAATAAGTTTAAGTCATCCTTACAGGATGTAAAAGTATATAGAGGGGCAGATATAGCTTCTGATCATCATCTTCTGTTAGCCAAACTTAAATTAAATTAAAAAGGTATACTACAACGAATAAGGGCAGAACGTATTTCAATGTAGGGTTTCTTAAAGAACAAGGAATTAAGATAAATTCGCAGTCACAATATCAAACAAATACCAAGTCCTCCAACAACTAGAAAATACAATAAATATAGAAGATCATTGGAAACAGGTAAAAAATATATGGAAAGAGACATGCGAAGAAACACTGTGGAAAAGAGAACGCCAGAATAAGGCATGGATGACAGCAGAGACCCTGGATAAAATTAAAGAAAGAAAGAACAAGAAAGCAGACATAAATAAAAGCAAAACAAGAAGTAATAAAGCCAAGACACAGGAAGCTTACACAGAGGTGAATAAAGAAGTGAGAAGATGCATTAAAAGGGATAAGAGGAAATATATAGATGAATTAGCTAAAGAGGCAGAAGAAGCAGCAAATAAAGGGAATATGAAAGAACTGTACAACAGCACAAAGAAATTA
This sequence comes from Megaustenia siamemsis, assembly GCA_032433765.1. NCBI lineage: Eukaryota > Metazoa > Mollusca > Gastropoda > Stylommatophora > Ariophantidae > Megaustenia > Megaustenia siamemsis. The sequence continues at coordinate 80,841,028 of JAVIAB010000001.1, read as the reverse complement.
GGTGGAAAATACAAACAGATCAACGCCTTTATCAAAGATAAGAAAGGAAATCTGCTTAGTAATATAAAGGAACAAATGGAGAGATGGAAGGAGCACTTTGAAGAACTTTTGAACAGACCTGGCTCAAATAATCCTCCAGATATACTACCAGCAGAAGAAGAATTACACGTTAACTGCGGAAAACCAAGCAAAGAAGAAATAATGAAAGCCATCAAACTGTTAAAAGATGGTAAAGCCACAGGACCAGATGAAATTCCTTCGGAGCCATCAAAGCAGATATTATCACCTCTACCAAGATGTTACATAATCTATTGGATAAATTTGGGAGAGGGAAGAAATACCTAAAGACTGGAGAGAAGGTTATATGATCAAATTACCAAAGAAAGGAAGTTTACAGGAGTGCACAAATTATAGGGGAATTATGCTACTATCAGTGCCAGGAAAAATATTAGGCAGAATCATTCTGGAGAGACTAAAAGAGGCTATAGAGAAACACTTGAGAGATGAACAAGCAGGTTTTAGGAAGAACAGATCATGTGCTGATCAAATAACTACTCTACGTATAATAGTTGAACAAAGTTTAGAACTAAAATCCCCACTTTATATTGGATTCATAGATTACGAAAAGGCATTTGATAGTTTAGACAGAAGAATGCTTTGGAAGTTGCTGAGTCATTATGGAATCCCCATAAAGTTTATTAACCTGATAAAAACAATGTATGAAGGAAAAAAATGTAGTGTGGTGCATGAAGGACAGCTTACAGAAGCATTTGAAATAAGAACAGGAGTAAGACAAGGATGCCTTCTGTCTCCATTTCTCTTTCTACTGGCCATAGATTGGATTATGAAAATAACTCAAAACAACAGAAATGGGATCCAGTGGTCACTGACCAAACAACTTGATGATTTAGACTTTGCTGATGACATAGCTCTCCTATCACACAGCCACCAACAGATGCAAGATAAAATGAGTATATTAGATGAGAGATCACAACAGCTAGGACTAAAGATTAATAGAGATAAGACCAACATTATGAGAATTAATGCAGTTGGCAATAACCAAATAAGCTAGGAGAAATACCTCTACTAGACGTACAATCTTATATATATCTGGGCAGTAATATAGATAAAGAGGGAGGAACAGAAAACGATACCAAAATAAGGATATCAAAAGCAAGAGGAGCTTTCATTGCACTGGGAAACATATGGAAATCCAAAGAAATTAGGCTAAATACAAAAATACAAATTTTCAACTCCAATGTTAAGTCGGTTCTATTATATGGCTGTGAAACATGGAGAATAACAAAATTGACAATCACGAAGGTACAGACTTTCATTAATGGATGCTTGCGCAGAATAAAGGGATGGAAATGGCAGGACAAAGTCACAAACGTGGAATTATGGAAATGTACCGGTCAAATACCAGTGGATAAAGAAATACAGCGAAGACGATGGCGATGGATAGGACACACACTACGGAAACCAACTGAGAGTATTACACAACAGGCCCTTTTTTGGAATCCCCAGGGGAAAAGACAAAGAGGAAGACCAAGGAATTCTTGGAGAAGACAGATTGAAGCAGAGATGAAGATGATGGGGAAGACATGGAATGATCTTAAAAGAATTGCAAAAAACAGAACGACTTGGAAAGTGTTTGTTGAAGACCTATGCTCCACTGGGAGCTAAAAGGTAGAAGATATCTGGCTCTTATCGCAACGTCCCATCTCCCAACAGTCATATCTGGCATTTATCGCAACGTCCCGTCTCCCAACAGTCATATCTGGCTCTTATCGCAACGTCCCATCTCCCAACAGTCGTATCTGGCTCTTATCGCAACGTCCCATCGCCCAACAGTCATATCTGGCTCTTATCGCAACGTCCCATCTCCCAACAGTCGTATCTGGCTCTTATCGCAACGTCCCATCTCCCAACTGTCATATCTGGCTCTTATCGCAACATCCCATCTCCCACAGTCGTATCTGGTCCTTATCGCAACGTCCCATCTCCCAACAGTCATATCTGGCTCTTATCGCAACATCCCATCTCCCATCAGTCGTATCTGGCTCTTATCGCAACGTCCCATCTCCCAACTGTCATATCTGGCTCTTATCGCAACGTCCCAATTCCCAACTGTCATATCTGGCTCTTATCGCAACGCCCCATCTCCGAAAAGTCATATCTGGCTCTTATCATAACGTCCCATCTCCCAACAGTCGTATCTGGCTCTTATCGCAACGTCCCATCGCCCAACAGTCGTATCTGCCTCTTATCGCAACGTCCCATCTCCCAACAGTCGTATCTGGCTCTTATCGCAACGTTCCATCTCCCAACTGTCATATCTGGCTCTTATCGCAACATCCCATCTCCCAACAATCGTATCTAGCTCTTATCGCAACGTCCCATCTACCAACAGTCATATCTGGCTCTTATCGCAACATCCCATCTCCAAACAGTCGTATCTGGCTCTTATCGCAACGTCCCATCTCCCAACAGTCGTATCTGGCACTTATCGCAACGTCCCATCTCCCAACAGTAATATCTGGCTCTTATCGCAACATCCCATCTCCCAACAGTCATATCTGGCTCTTATCGCAATGTCCCATCTCCCAACAGTCGTATCTGGCTCTTATCGCAACATCCCATCTCCCAACAGTCGTATCTGGCTCTTATCGCAACGTCCCATCTCCCAACTGTCGTATCTATCTCTTATCACAACGTCCCATCTCCCAACAGTCATATCTGGCTCTTATCGCATCGTCCCATCTCCCAACAGTCATATCTGGCTCTTATCGCAACATCCCATCTCCCAACAGTCATATCTGGCTCTTATCGCAACGTCCCATCTCCCAACAGTCATATCTGGCATTTATCGCAACGTCCCGTCTCCCAACAGTCATATCTGGCTCTTATCGCAACGTCCCATCTCCCAACAGTCGTATCTGGCTCTTATCGCAACGTCCCATCGCCCAACAGTCGTATCTGGCTCTTATCGCAACGTCCCATCTCCCAACAGTCGTATCTGGCTCTTATCGCAACGTCCCATCTCCCAACTGTCATATCTGGCTCTTATCGCAACATCCCATCTCCCAACAGTCGTATCTGGTCCTTATCGCAACGTACCATCTCCCAACAGTCATATCTGGCTCTTATCGCAACATCCCATCTCCCAACAGTCGTATCTGGCTCTTATCGCAACGTCCCATCTCCCAACAGTCGTATCTGGCTCTTATCGCAACGTCCCATCTCCCAACAGTCATATCTGGCTCTTATCGCAACGTCCCATCTCCCAACAGTCATATCTGGCTCTTATCGCAATCTCCCAACAGTCATATCTGGCTCTTATCGCAACGTCCATCTCCAACTGTCGTATCTGGCTCTTATCATACGTCCATCTCCCAACAGTCGTATCTGACTCTTATCGCAACGTCCCATCTCCCAACAGTCGTATCTGGCTCTTATCGCAACGTCCCATCTCCCAACAGTCATATCTGGCTCTTATCGCAACGTCCCATCTACCAACAGTCATATCTGGCTCTTATCGCAACGTCCCATCTCCCAACAGTCGTATCTGGCTCTTATCGCAACGTCCCATCTCCCAACAGTCGTATCTGGCACTTATCGCAACGTCCCATCTCCCAACTGTCGTATCTGCTCTTATCGCAACGTCCCATCTCCCAACAGTCGTATCTGGCACTTATCGCAACGTCCCATCTCCAACAGTCGTATCTGGCTCTTATCGCAACGTCCCATCGCCAACAGTCGTATCTGGCTCTTATCGCAACGTCCCATCTCACAACAGTCATATCTGGCTCTTATCGCAACATCCCATCTCCCAACAGTCATATCTATCTCTTATCGCAACGTCCCATCTCCCAACAGTCTTATATGGCTCTTATCGCAACGTCCCATCTCCCAACAGTCATATCTATCTCTTATCGCAACGTCCCATCTCCCAACAGTCGTATATGGCTCTTATCGCAACATCCCATCTCCCAACATTCGTATATGGCTCTTATCGCAACATCCCATCTCCCAACAGTCATATCTATCTCTTATCGCAACGCCCCATCTCCTAACAGTCATATCTGGCTCTTATCGCAACGTCCCATCTCCCAACAGTCGTATCTGGCTCTTATCGCAACGTCCCATCTCCCAACAGTCGTATCTAGCTCTTATCGCAACGTCCAACCTCCCAACAATCGTATCTGGCTCTTATCGCAACGTCCCATCTCCCAACAGTCGTATCTGGCTCTTATCGCAACATCCCATCTCCCAACAGTCGTATCTAACTCTTAGAGCCACCGATCACGAAAAAGATGAATAGATGGAGTATTATAAACACCAGGAAACATATCAGCAGCAAAGACCAATTGAAGAGCAAAAGACACAAACTATATTTCCTTTTGACGCCGAAAGTTGGATAAGGAAAGAAAGAAGTCACGAGAGAAGCTGTTCAGAAAGACATTCATATACTACTAAACTACTGACGAATCATAACTGTTTGCTACCAACCATCTATTTAAAAAAAAAACACGCTGAAGGCTATACAAACGAATAGAAATATCACGGATAATCAAAGAATGTTGTCGAAGTGAACACGCTCTAATGGAGAAAACATTACAATGGAAGAAAGCCGATTTAGTGTTTGATATAAAAGAAATGTCATCAGAAATAGCAGAATGTACTTGGTATACAGCCGAACAAAGCATTATTATCTGGGCTCAAATACATACACTGACAGAGAAGGGAGCACACACATTTGGTGGAAACCTCAAGATTAAAGGAAAGAGATGCAAGGAAGGATAATTTATTAAGCAGGGATTTTCCGTGACAACAGATATGGTAGAAATGTTGAAGATAAAAAAGAACCTTAAATATATTAGACTGTTGGAAGTAGCGATGGTATTGATCCATTATTGATGGAAGAGATTAAGATGAAATAATCTGAGGAGGGCAGAATTTAGTGGTGTGAGGGAGACGTGGCCAGACTACTTAAACACCAGTCTTTGGGATAGTCCATCTTAGGGAGATGTTTATTATAAAGGAAAGTGGGCTTTAGCATCAGTCAGAGGAGTTGTCTGAACAAAGCTGTCAATGAATGAGATGGTGAATTTTAATATCAGTCAGGACTTGTGTGAACAGAGCTGTCGATATATGAAATGGTGAATTTCAACAACAGTTATAAAATGGTGAATTTCAACAACAGTCAGGTCTTGTGTGAACAAAGCTGTCAATATATAAAATGGTGAATTTCAACAACAGTCAGGTCTGGTGTGAACAAAGCTGTCAATATATGAAATGGTGAATTTCAACAACAGTTATAAAATGGTGAATGTCAACATCAGTCAGCACTTGTGTGAACAAAGCTGTCGATATATGAAATGGTGAATTTTAACATCAGTCTTCGTATTTGACTAATTAGAGCTGTCGATAGTATCTTCTTCTAACCGTTGACCCTTTGAGTTGACGTAGATACGTTTTATCGCTAGTTTACGACAGAGCCGCGATATCTGCGCCTGTCGGACCGACACATCCGTTATTGTCATAGATGGGTAGATTTACTTACGATTTTTTGCCTGGACAGCGGCCATATTTGGCCTACTCTTTCCAACTTTAAATGCTAATAGTTCTTTAACGTGCGCGAGTACACACGGAGCCTCAAATTTTTCTCAGTTTTTTGAGAGGATTAGACATCGTCTCTCACTACCCAGAGAGGACTACACATCGGCTCTCACTACCCAGCGAGGACTAGACATCGTCTGTCACTACCCAGAGAGGGCTACACATCGGCTCTCACAACCCAGAGAGGACTAGACATCGGCTCTCACTACCCAGAGAGGCCTACACATCGGCTCTCACTATTCAGAGAGGACTAGTCATCGGCACTCACTACCCAGAGAGGCCTACACATCGGCTCTCACTACCCAGAGAGGACTACACATCGGCTCTCACTACCCAGAGAGGACTACACATCGTCTCTCACTACCTAGAGAGGACTAGACATCGGCTCTCACTACCCAGAGAGGACTACACATCGGCTCTCACTACCCAGAGAGGACTAGACATCGGCTCTCACTACCCAGAGAAGACAACACATCGGCTCTCACTACCCAGAGAGGACTAGACATCGGCTCTCACAACCCAGAGAGGATTACACATCGGCTCTCACTACCCAGAGAAGACAACACATCGGCTCTCACTACCCAGAGAAGACAACACATCGGCTCTCACTACCCAGAGAGGACTAGACATCGGCTCTCACTACCCAGCGAGGACTAGACATCGTCTGTCACTACCCAGAGAGGGCTACACATCGGCTCTCACTACCCAGAGAGGACTAGACATCGGCTCTCACTACCCAGAGAGGCCTACACATCGGCTCTCACTATTCAGAGAGGACTAGTCATCGGCACTCACTACCCAGAGAGGCCTACACATCGGCTCTCACTACCCAGAGAGGACTACACATCGGCTCTCACTACCCAGAGAGGACTACACATCGTCTCTCACTACCTAGAGAGGACTAGACATCGGCTCTCACTACCCAGAGAGGACTACACATCGGCTCTCACTACCCAGAGAGGACTAGACATCGGCTCTCACTACCCAGAGAAGACAACACATCGGCTCTCACTACCCAGAGAGGACTAGACATCGGCTCTCACAACCCAGAGAGGATTACACATCGGCTCTCACTACCCAGAGAAGACAACACATCGGCTCTCACTACCCAGAGAGGACTAGACATCGGCTCTCACAACCCAGAGAGGATTACACATCGGCTCTCACAACCCAGAGAGGACTACACATCGGCTCTCACAACCAGAGAGGACTAGACATCAGCTCTCCCTACCTAGAGAGGACTACACATCGGCTCTCACAACCCAGAGAGGACTAAACATCGGCTCTCACAACTCAGAGAGGGCTACACATCGGCTCTCACTACCCAGATAGGACTAGTAATCGGCTCTCACTACCCAGAGAGGACTAGACATCGGCTCTCACTACCCAGAGAAGACTACACATCGGCTCTCACTACCCAGAGAGGACTAGACATCGGCTCTCACTACCCAGAGAATACTACACATCGGCTCTCACTACCCAGAGAGGACTAGACATCGGCTCTCACTACCCAGAGCGGACTAGTCATCGGCTCTATCTACACAGAGAGGCCTAGACACCAGCAATCACTACACAGAGAGGACTAGACATCGGCTCTCACTACCCAGAGAGGACTTGACATCGGCTCTCACTACCCAGAGGACAAGACATCGATTCTCACTACCCAGAGACGACTAGACATCGGCTCTCACTACCCTGAGAATACTACACATCGGCTCTCACTACCCAGAGAGGACTAGACATCGGCTCTCACTACCCAGAGAGAACTAGACATCGGCCTTCACTACCCAGAGAGGACTAGTCATCGGCTCTCACCACCCATAGAGGACTAGTCATCGGCTTTCACTACCCAGAGAGGACTAGACATCGGCTCTCACTACCCAGAGGGGACTAGACATCGGCCTTCACTACCCAGAGAGGACTAGTCATCGGCTCTCACTACCCAGAGAGGACAAGACATCGGCCTACACTACCCAGAGAGGACTAGACATCGACTCTCACAACCCAGAGAGGACTAGACATCGGCTCTCACAACCCAGAGAGGACTAGACATCGGCTCCCACTACCCAGAGAGGACTAGACATCAGCTCTCCCTACCCTGAGAGGACTAGACATCGGATCTCACTACCCAGAGAGGACTAGACATCGGCTCTCACTACCCATAGAGGAATACACATCGGCCTTCACTACACAGAGAGGACTAGTCATTGGCTCTCACTACCCAGAGAGGACTAGACATCGGCTCTCACTACCCATAGAGAACTAGACATCGGCCTTCACTACCCAGAGAGGACTAGACATCGGCTCTCACTACCCAGAGAGGACTAGACGTCGGCTCTCACTACCCAGAGAGGACTAGACATCGGCTCTCTCTACCCAGAGAGGACAAGTCATCGGCTCTCACTACCCAGAGAGGACAAGACATCGGCTCTCATTACCCAGAGATCAGAGAAGGTTATAGAGACTAAGAAACAAAGGCTTCATTTTTGGGAATCGAACCCACAACCTTTCTGTCTAGAGATCTTACCTGTAGACTACATAATCTCCCTGACTGTGAATGAGTTGTTGTATTTTAGATTGTGGTATATGGTGGATAGGCGGCGGGAACATGAAAAATGTTCCTTGTTGCAGTTTCCTCATATTCCAAGTCCGGCTTGTTGCAGGAGCTACTGAGTTAAGTGCTATGTGCACACCGTGAGCTGTGTGTCTCATCCGTTTTGATCATGTTTCGGTACTCCAATTGTTTACGATGAATGATGATATTGTATGACAGGGAACAGTTGGCTGCGTTCACTTTCTGCGCAGTTTCGCCTTATGCCTTATGTCTTTTGGCGTGTGCTAAGACTGCAACGATGGGGACTACAGTTACCTTTCTTTGTTTGGGAGATGAGATATTAATTCGGATGATTACACTGGCACGGGCGGTTGAGCAATTATGTATTTTAATTCGTTTGCAGTGATACCGGGGCCTTCCATAACCAAATCACCAAATTTTAGATTGTGTTTTGAATAGAGCTGTCGATGACGTGAAAAAGTAGATATTAAAACCAGATATAGGATATATTTTTATGTATTCGACTTTAGGTTCGTTTAAGTGCAATTTGTGTTGCTTCATTTGGTCAAGTACATCAGTTTTAAATCTCATTGTCTGAAGCAAATCTCAACACGAGAGATCACTCATTAGTACATCCTTGAACTGGCTTGCTTGGAGAGACCTATATGGGCATCAGAGAATGTGGCATCGGCGGATATTCAGAGGAAGCATCGGAGGCCACGACTCCTCTAATATTTTATCAGAGACTACATAACACAAACACATTCCAGCTCAATGAGTTAAACGTCTGTGTACAACCAGCCACCGTTTTCCCTAGTATAGCCTTGATAAAGCTCAAATAATTCAAGCCGGTACTAACTAAAGCTCTTACTAATAGACCACCATGGAGGTCAAACCTACTACAACCGTACAGCGGCATCTATCGACCTTGCAATATGTTTGTGAACAAAGTAGGCCATTTCAGAAAACAGCTCCCCGTTGCGATGGCAGGAAGAGAATAACTATTAATATGACGGTCTATCTCTTTATTGTCTGTCAGGTCAGGTAATTTTACCTGCTACTGTATGCAGTAAACAGTACAACCTGTGGCTGCCCTGCTGCCTTGCAGGTAAGCTCGGGAGAGTAAAAGGCTAAGGGAGGGTACTCCGAAATAAAACAACCCCACTACCTTGTGGGTGAGACTTTTTAGTCAAAGGCTTCCGGAGCCAACCGTAAACAAACCGACGGAAGGCAATAGAAAACGATCGTCGTAATTTCTTTGTACAATCATGAATCGCCACAAAAAAAAGAGAACTAATTTCCAATATTAGGAAGAGACAATCATCATTTTTTGGCCATGCAATGAGAAGAGAAAAACTAGAATATATTGTAACAACTGGAAAAATGTAGAGACGAAGAGATAGAGGGAAGCAAAGAGACAAAATAGCAGACAGCTTAAGAGAATGGCTTGGCAGAAGGTCAACAACAGAAATTATAAATAGCTGCCGAGATCGAAAATTGTGGAGAGACATGATCACCTACGCCAGTAGGCACGGTACTTGATGATGATGATGATGATCTCTATATAGAAAAAAAAAATAAATATGGTTGGATAGTCAATATGAAGTGGCCTTATCTAGTCTGCTGTAAGAATCACTGTGTTATCCATATATATATATATATATATATATATATATATATATACATGTGTGTGTGTGTATATATGTGTGTGTGTGTATGTATATATATATTTTCATTAACAGTAAAACCATGTCTTTTCATAACTTATAATGTAAATGACTCAGATATTTTTAGTTAATTATGTTAATTTAGCGCAATAATTGAAGGAACTATTTTACATAGCGAAAACTGCGGCAATGTCTATGTTCCAAATGAACAGCTCGGTCAACATTAATGTTTCGTCTTATGTCCCGGCCTACTCAAGTGTCGAACACACCGTTCCAAGTTGTAACAGGGAGGCATGACTAGACAATTTCAAGACCATTCTGCCGTTTAAATAATTCGTTTGGAGATTTCTAATTAATCACATGGATAAATGATATTTCTGTGCCTTCTGATGACCGTAGTTAGGATATAGCAATACCGTAGCCAGGATATAATGATGCCATAGCACGGACATAACAATACCATAGCATGGACATAACTATACCATAGCATGGACATTACAATACCATAGCATGGACATACACAATACTGTAGCATGGACATACACAATACTGGAGCATGGACATACACAATACTGTAACATGGACATACACAATACTGTAGCATGGACATACACAATACTGTAGCATGGACATACACAATACTGTAGCATGGACATACACAATACTGTAGCATGGACATACACAATATTGTAGCAAAGACAAATAAAATTGAGGACAC
>JAVIAB010000001.1:80800467-80820467 GCA_032433765.1 Megaustenia siamemsis | reverse complement strand
ACATATATGACACAAGGATGATAACTTGAACATATATGACACAACGATGATAGCTTGAACATATATGACACAAGGATGATAGCTTGAACATATATGACACAAGGATGATAACTTGAACATATATGACACAAGGATGATAGCTTGAACATATATGACACAAGGATGATAGCTTGAACATATATGACACAAGGATGATAGCTTGAACATATATGACACAACGATGATAACTTGAACATATATGACACAAGGATGATAGCTTGAACATATATGACACAAGGATGATAGCTTGAACATATATGACACAACGATGATAAATTCAACATACACGACACAACGATGATAACTTCAACATATATGGTACAACGATGATAACTTCAACATATATGGTACAACGATGATAACTCGAACATATATGGTACAACGATGACAACTTCAACATATATGACACACCGTTGATAACGTCAACATACATGACATAACGATGATAACTTGAACATATATGGTACAACGATGACAACTTCAACATACGATACACAACGATGACAACTTCAACATACGCGGCACAACGATGACAACTTCAACATACGCGGCACAACGATGACAACTTCAACATACGCGGCACAACGATGACAACTTCAACATACGCGGCACAACGATGACAACTTCAACATACGCGGCACAACGATGACAACTTCAACATACGCGGCACAACGATGACAACTTCAACATACGCGGCACAACGATGACAACTTCAACATACGCGACACAACGATGACAACTTCAACATACACGACACAACGATGACAACTTCAACATACACGACACAACGATGACAACTTCAACATACGCGGCACAACGATGACAACTTCAACATACGCGGCACAACGATGACAACTTCAACATACGATACACAACGATGACAACTTCAACATACGATACACAACGATGACAACTTCAACATACGATACACAACGATGACAACTTCAACATACGCGGCACAACGATGACAACTTCAACATACGATACACAACGATGATAACTTCAACATACGATACACAACGATGACAACTTCAACATACGATACACAACGATGACATAACTTTAAAAAATGAACTAGAATTTGCTGAAAATCCTTCAATGTCAAATTTCATGTTCTGAATTTAAAAGAAAAACTAAAATCCCTGCTTAAAAAAAAATAAAAAAGAGCAACAGAAAAAACCATGTTGCTGATGTTATCATGTCTCCAACAGACTTTTAATGGACCGCCTGTCTTTTCTTTGAAGGGTAAACAAAGAACGAAAGCAGGGGTATCAATGCGAACCTTTGCGCTAAAAAGTAGAATTCGTTTTGCTAGGAGAACGTCAAACGAAGAATCGGTCAATATCCGGTGAGTTATCAAGAGGCAACATTTCTAGCCTGTTGTGAGTTGACAGGAGATAGAATTGAGAGTTGTGATTTATTCGAGGTCTGTGGAGACGTGCAACGGGATACAAAATGGCGCGGATTATATGAGTGTGGCGATGTGAACGAGGGTCATGTTTGACTTTAAAGAAAAAAAATAAAATAATTCTGTGACCTTGATGACTGAGAGAGGGAAATTTTTGACTGAGAGAGGGAAAATATTTGACTGAGAGAGGGAAAATATTTGACTGAGAGAGGGAAAATATTTGACTGAGAGAGGGAAAATATTTGACTGAGAGAGGGAAAATATTTGTCTGAGAGAGGGAAAATATTTGACTGAGAGAGGGAAAATATTTGACTGAGAGAGGGAATATATTTGACTGAGAGAGGGAAAATATTTGACTGAGAGAGGGAAAATATTTGACTGAGAGAGATAGCAGACGTTGGAGACTTCAGGACTGTTGCCATAAAAATGGCTCCACGGTGTTATCTCTGGGTAAATGGTTGCCTGTGTGTGTGTGTGTGCAGAGCTGTGTTAATGAGAATTCCATTGTCTAGAGTCATGTTCGAGTAGTTGAATGTGTGTGTATATATATATATATATATATATATATATATATATATACATATATATATATATGTCAGAAAATTAAATGCATGAAGCATATGTGGCACAATACCAACAAAGTCATCATCATCTTCAAGTACCGGGCCTGCTGGCGTAGGTGATCATGTCTCTCCACAACTTTCGATCTCGGCAGTTATTTATCATTTCTGTTGTTAACCTTCTGCCAAGCCATTCTCTTAAGCTGTCTGTTATCTTTTCTCTTTGCTTCCCTCTATCTCTTCGTCCCTCAATTTTTCCAGTTGTTACAATATATTCCAGTTGTTCTCTTCTCATTACATGGCCAAAAATGATGATTGTTTCTTCCTAATAATGGAAATTTAGCTCTCTTTTTGCTTTGACCTCTCTCAGAACATCTTCATTACTCTTCTTAGCTGTCCATGGTACTCTCAACATTCTTCTGTAAAACCACATTTCTACAGACTCCAGTGATTTTCTTGTCTGTTGTCCTATTGTCCAAGATTCACACATTTCGCACAAATTAGAAAGTCACTTTAGGATGTCTTCCATACATTTTTTGGCACATATGAGAAAGTCACTTTAGGATGTCTTCCAGACATTTTTGGGCACATATGAGAAAGTCACTTTAGGATGTCTTCCATACATTTTTGGGCACATATGAGAAAAAGTCATTTTAGGATGTCTTCCAGACATTTTTGGACACAAATGAGAAAGTCACTTTAGGATGCCTTCCAGACATTTTTGGACACAAATGAGAAAGTCACTTTAGGATGTCTTCCAGACATTTTTGGACACAAATGAGAAAGTCACTTTAGGATGTCTTCCAGACATTTTTGGGCACAAATGAGAAAGTCACTTTAGGATGTCTTCCAGACATTTTTGGGCACAAATGAGAAAGTCACTTTAGGATGTCTTCCAGACATTTTTGGGCACATATGAGAAAGTCACTTTAGGATGTCTTCCATACATTTTTGGGCACATATGAAAAAGTCACTTTAGGATGTCTTCCAGACATTTTTGGACACAAATGAGAAAGTCACTTTAGGATGTCTTCCAGACATTTTTGGACACAAATGAGAAAGTCACTTTAGGATGCCTTCCAGACATTTTTGGACAAAAATGAGAAAGTCACTTTAGGATGCCTTCCAGACATTTTTGGACACAAATGAGAAAGTCACTTTAGGATGTCTTCCAGACATTTTTGGACACAAATGAGAAAGTCACTTTAGGATGTCTTCCAGACATTTTTGGGCACAAATGAGAAAGTCACTTTAGGATGTCTTCCAGACATTTTTGGACACAAATGAGAAAGTCACTTTAGGATGTCTTCCAGACATTTTTGGACACAAATGAGAAAGTCACTTTAGGAAGTCTTCCCGACATTTTTGGACACAAATGAGAAAGTCACTTTAGGATGTCTTCCAGACATTTTTGGACACAAATGAGAAAGTCACTTAAGGATGTCTTCCAGACATTTTTGGACACAAATGAGAAAGTCACTTTAGGATGTCTTCCAGACATTTTTGGACACAAATGAGAAATTCACTTTAGGATGTCTTCCAGACATTTTTGGGCACAAATGAGAAAGTCACTTTAGGATGTCTTCCAGACATTTTTGGGCACAAATGAGAAAGTCTCTTTAGGATGTCTTCCATACATTTTTGGACACAAATGAGAAAGTCACTTTAGGATGTCTTCCAGACATTTTTGGACACAAATGAGAAAGTCACTTTAGGATGTCTTCCAGACATTTTTGGACACAAATGAGAAAGTCACTTTAGGATGTCTTCCAGACATTTTTGGGCACAAATGAGAAAGTCACTTTAGGATGTCTTCCAGACATTTTGGGCACAAATGAGAAAGTCACTTTAGGATGTCTTCCAGACATTTTTGGGCACAAATGAGAAAGTCTCTTTAGGATGTCTTCCAGACATTTTTGGACACAAATGAGAAAGTCACTTTAGGATGTCTTCCAGACATTTTTGGACACAAATGAGAAAGTCACTTTAGGATGTCTTCCAGACATTTTAGGACACAAATGAGAAAGTCACTTTAGGATGTCTTCCAGACATTTTTGGACACAAATGAGAAAGTCACTTTAGGATGTCTTCCAGACATTTTTGTACACAAATGAGAAAGTCACTTTAGGATGTCTTCCAGACATTTTTGGAATTTAGTTATGATCCTCCCACATACCGCTGTCCATCAGTAAGCTCCAAAAACAATGTCTATTCGAGGATGTCGTTTTGTCCACACTTCTAACATGTCCCAGCCAGCTTAATCTTCGACTCCTGTGTATTGTCCAATCTTCTAACATGTCTTAGCCAGCTTAATCTTCGACTCCTGTGTATTGTCCACACTTCTAACATGTCCCAGCCAGCTTAATCTTCGACTCCTGTGTATTGTCCAATCTTCTAACATGTCCCAGCCAGCTTAATCTTCGACTCCTGTGTATTGTCCAATCTTTTAACATGTCCCAGCCAGCTTAATCTTCGACTCCTGTGTATTGTCCAATCTTCTAACATGTCCCAGCCAGCTTAATCTTCGACTCCTGTGTATTGTCCAATCTTCTAACATGTCCCAGCCAGCTTAATCTTCGACTCCTGTGTATTGTCCAATCTTCTAACATGTCCCAGCCAGCTTAATCTTCGACTCATGTGTATTGTCCAATCTTCTAACATATCCCAGCCAGCTTAATCTTCGACTCATGTGTATTATCCAATCTTCTAACATGTCCCAGCCAGCTTAATCTTCGACTCCTGTGTATTGTCCAATTTTCTAACATGTCCCAGCCAGCTTAATCTTCGACTCATGTGTATTATCCAATCTTCTAACATGTCCCAGCCAGCTTAATCTTCGACTCCTGTGTATTGTCCAATCTTCTAACATGTCCCAGCCAGCTTAAACTTCGACTCCTGTGTATTGTCCAATCTTCTAACATGTCCCAGCCAGCTTAATCTTCGACTCCTGTGTATTGTCCAATCTTCTAACATGTCCCAGCCAGCTTAATCTTCGACTCCTGTGCATTGTCCAATCTTCTAATATGTCCTAGCCAGCTTAATCTTCGACTCCTGTGTATTGTCCATTCTTCTAATATGTCCCAGCCAGCGTAATCTTTGACTCCTGTGTATTGTCCATTCTTTTAACATGTCCCAACCAGCTTAATCTTCGACTCCTGTGTATTGTCCAATCTTCTAACATGTCCCAACCAGCTTAATCTTCGACTTCTGTGTATTGTCCATTCTTCTAACATGTCCCAACCAGCTTAATATTCGACTCCTGTGTATTATCCAATCTTCTAACATGTCCCAACCAGCTTAATCTTCGACTCCTGTGTATTGTCCAATCTTCTAACATGTCCCAACCAGCTTAATCTTCGACTTCTGTGTATTGTCCATTCTTCTAACATGTCCCAACCAGCTTAATATTCGACTCCTGTGTATTATCCAATCTTCTAACATGTCCCAACCGACTTAATCTTCGACACCTGTATGTTGTCCATTCTTCTAACATGTCTCAACCAGCTTAATCTTCGACTCCTGTGTATTGTCCAATCTTCTAACATGTCCCAACCACCTGAACATACGACACCAGAGAGATAGACAGCGAGGAAGGAAACTGGCCACACGAGCGTATGAAGCTGAGGCTTAGAACAATGA
The DNA here is from genome assembly GCA_032433765.1 of Megaustenia siamemsis. NCBI lineage: Eukaryota > Metazoa > Mollusca > Gastropoda > Stylommatophora > Ariophantidae > Megaustenia > Megaustenia siamemsis. The sequence continues at coordinate 80,814,821 of JAVIAB010000001.1, read as the reverse complement.
TGCCACTAACACTTCATTGACAATGACAATTGCTGCAGGACTGCCTTTATTATTTGTCTGTGGTAGAGTGTGTTTGTGAGCCCTACTAAGCCAAGGCAAGTAAATATAATCTATTGTCCACCCTTGAGTGACCATCATCATCATCGAGTGTCGTCTCCGCAACGATGGTTGGCTACCACGGAGCACCATTCTGCTCTGTCTCTTGCTTTGATGGTGCAGGTTGTCATAGGCTGACTTGTCCATCTTTTAATGTTACTCGTACATGTTAGGTTTGGTCTGCCTTTGCCTCTTTTACCTTGTATTTTCCCCTCCAGGATTACTTTTAGTAGGCTGTTGTGTCTTTTAACATGGCCCAAAATTCTAATTGGTCTTGTTTGAATTGTGCTTAGTAGTTCCCTTTTCATTTTTAGTTGTTTTAAGACTTCATCGTTTGTTTTCTTTTCCATCCATCCAATTCTACCTATTCTTCTAGATATCCACAATTCAAAGGCTTCAATTCTCTGTCCTGTTTTCTTGTCTAATTTCCAGAGATTAAAATCCTTGAGTGATAACACAACGAATAACAGAGAAACAAGCGTAGGAATCCGCTGACTGAAAGCCGGACCAACATCCGATAAGACAGAAGCATAAGAAGACTGCCCGTGAAATTGTCTAGTGATAAACGCGTCTGTTTCACGTTTCTTTGGTGGGCTGGAATGTAATCACTTGAAGTTTATGAAGATTGTCGCCTTTGACAGGACAGGTTCGTCAAGGATATGGTTAATGTGTGTTGTTTCCCCTTGTTTGGGTGATAGTATCATATCGAAAGCAGAAATAAAGAAAATCGATTAATTCAAAAATGTTTCAGAAAATCATTAAGATACATTGGGTAATGAACAAGAGCAATGAAGGCATTAACAGATTTAAACATTAAAAACAATTGGCTTATAAACACCATTCTACAGAGGAAATTAAATTTATATTATCATCATCATCAAGTACCGGGCCTGCGGGCGTAGGTGATCATGTTTCTCCACAATTTTCGATCTCGACAGTTATTTATCATTTCTGTTGTTGACCTTCTGCCAAGCCATTCTCTTAAGCTGTCTGGCATTTTTTCTCTTTGCTTCCCTCTATCTTTTCGTCCATCAATTTTCCCAGTTGTTACAATATATTCCAGTTGTTCTCTTCTTATTACATGACCAAAAAATGATGATTGTTTCTTCCTAATATTGGAAATAAGCTCTCTCTTTGCTTTGACCTCTTTCAGAACGTTTTCATTACTCTTCTTAGCTGTCCATGTTATTCTCAACATTCTTCTGTAAAAACACATTTTTACAGACTCCAGTGATTTTCTTGTCTGTTGTCCTATTGTCCATGATTCACATCCAAAAATACATATAACACATAAAATTATATGGCCACGTCAAAAGACACAGTGGTCTGGAAAGAACTTTAATGGAAGATATGGTTCTTAGATGACGCATCAGGGGCTGACCAATAAGAAGATGGTTTCAAGATCAAAGAGACATTGAACATAACACTAGAAGAGGTGGGGGATCTGGCTAGAGATAGAGATTCTTTCACACGGACTGTGGACAACACTCTGGTGTCGATGACTGGCGCATGTTAGAAGTGTAGACAACAATCACATCCTCGAGCAAACATTGTTTTGGGAGATTATTGATGGGAAGAGGTGTGTGAGAGGATCAAAGCTACATTCCAAAATGTGAATGCAACGTTCTGTGGTGAATGTAACGTTCTGTGGTGAATGCAATAGTTCTGTGGTGAATGTAACGTTCTGTGGTGAATGTAACGTTCTGTGGTGAATGCAACGTTCTGTGGTGAATGTAATGTTCTGTAGTGAATGCAACGTTCTGTGGTGAATGTAACGTTCTGTGGTGAATGTAACGTTCTGTGGTGAATGCAACGTTCTGTGGTGAATGCAACGTTCTGTGGTGAATGTAACGTTCTGTGGTGAATGTAACGTTCTGTGGTGAATGCAACGTTCTGTGGTGAATGCAACGTTCTGTGGTGAATGCAACGTTCTGTGGTGAATGTAACGTTCTGTGGTGAATGCAACGTTCTGTGGTGAATGCAACGTTCTGTGATCAATGCAACGTTCTGTGGTGAATGTAACGTTCTGTGGTGAATGTAACGTTCTGTGGTGAATGTAACGTTCTGTGGTGAATGCAACGTTCTGTGGTGAATGCAACGTTCTGTGGTGAATGCAACGTTCTGTGGTGAATGCAACGTTCTGTGGTGAATGCAACGTTCTGTGGTGAATGTAACGTTCTGTGGGAGATCTGGCTAGAGACAGATATTATTGATGGGAAGAGGTGTGTGAGAGGATGAAAACTACATTCCAAAATGTGAATGCAACGTTCTGTGGAATATCTGACTAGAGACAGAGATTCTTTCCGACTGGCAGTTGTGAATGCAACGTTCTGTAAAGGACGTGTGACCTAATGATGTTGGGAGGATAGCTGTGGAGAAGATAAAGGGCAGTGACGTGCAATCAGGGTAAGATATGTAAGCTGCACTTATCTAAAACTTATCAAAAGTAGCATTAAAATGTCTCCTTTAGATTTCTGACCCTACTTATCAAAATATTTAAATGTTTGTTGACCGCTCAGACAGCTTTAGTTGTAACGGCTGTGTGCAGACTACAATAGGGACTGCTGGCGCATGTGCGAGGAGCAGACAAATTCATGCACAGAAGATGTATTTTTACCTCACTAGTATGGCTGCACCTATGTCACGAGTAAGCGCTGTGTTCATAGCTTGTCAGCGGATCCAGATTTATATATTTTAGTCCTTTGAGTGCGCAAAACACTATTTATTTATTAAGTAAGCGATGCTTTGTTGAAGAATTGAGTTTGCTGCTGATAATGTTTGTTTTTATGACCTTCGCTAATTTTATTTGCATGTTTAATTTGTGACAGTTTATTGATATATATGATATTATACTTTGTCTATAAATTGACGTGATTTCGTGAATATTCATTCACAATGGGTCACATAGCAAAATGTTATATATTATCAACATACCTGTATAGTGCAGAAACATGGACATTAGACAAGAAAATAGAACAGAAAATTGACGCCTTTGAAATGTTGATTTATAGAAGAATAGGTAGAATTAGATGGAAAGAAAAGAAAACAAACGATGATGTCCTAAACCAACTAAAAAGGAAAAGAGGTATACGAAATACAATTCAAACAAGACAAATACGATTCAGTGACCAAGGCATTCAAATGGTTAGAGTCACAAGACTACACCCACGCATGTATACTGAGTGATTCGATGAGCATGATAAAAAAGTGGAGGCGGGCTCTGTACGCATGCAGTGGGTAGAGTCGTTGCAGAAATCCAAAATACGTAAGGTCACCTTTGTCTATGTCCCTGAACATGCGGGAGTACGGGGAAATGAAAGAGTGGGCAGGTTGGCTAGCTGCGCTGTCGTTGAGGACGGGCAACCAATGGATCGGGCGGACATCATCAATGCCCTCCGAGATGTGGGAATAGCACAGGACTTCGACAAACATAGATCCACGTCACTTCTTCGGATGATGGAAATGGGAGTTGAGATGGCACAGCCAGAAATGAGAAACTTAGTGGCCGTGTAAGAAGACTTATCAACCAACACAGAACTGGAGTCGTCAGTCGCTGGACACTGAGGGAATTGCTGAGGAGGGGATCTGAGCACCTATGGACATGTTCGGAGTGCAATGATGATGACCCGCAAATAACTCAATAACTCAAATACGATTTTTGGGGCATGTTAAAAGACACAACAGCATACTAAAAGTAATCTTGGAAGGGAAAATACAATGTTAAAGAAGCAGAGGGAGACCAAGACTAACGTGGACGAGTAAAATCAAAAGATGAACAAGACTATGACAACCTGCACTATCAAACTAAGACATAACGGAATGGCGCTCCATGGTAGCCAACCTTTGATACGGAGACGGCACTCAATGATGATGAATGGCTGACTAGACATGTCCCATTGGACAATTACTGGAATATTCATTCAAGTTGCAGGCACATATTTTTAGTTATCTACAATTTAATTCATTTCGATGCTGTCGAATAGACTTACAGTTTGATGTGCTGTGTCAGTGTCAAGCAACATAGTGAGATGGTACTAACAAACATAGCCAGCTATTAACGAGGTGTATTGATGCGGTCTGATTATTAAATATACTCCAAAATTGTCATTTCGTGGCCATTCTGAATCATAAGTGGCAGCTAACAAAGGGGTTGGGGACATTTAATCAGCTTGCTAAATATGAGCTGGCTGTCAGTGGACATTTAATCAGCTTGCTAAATATGAGCTGGCTGTCAGAGGACATTAAATCAGCTTGCTAAATATGAGCTGGCTGTCAGTGGACATTTAATCAGCTTGCTAAATATGAGCTGGCTGTCAGTGGACATTAAATCAGCTTGCTAAATATGAGCTGGCTGTCAGTGGACATTAAATCAGCTTGCTAAATATGAGCTGGCTGTCAGTGGACATTTAATCAGCTTGCTAAATATGAGCTGGCTGTCAGTGGACATTAATCAGCTTGCTAAATATGAGCTGGCTGTCAGTGGACATTTAATCAGCTTGCTAAATATGAGCTGGCTGTCAGTGGACATTTAATCAGCTTGCTAAATATGAGCTGGCTGTCAGTGGACATTTAATCAGCTTGCTAAATATGAGCTGGCTGTCAGTGGACATTTAATCAGCTTGCTAAATATGAGCTGGCTGTCAGTGGACATTAAATCAGCTTGCTAAATATGAGCTGGCTGTCAGTGGACATTAAATCAGCTTGCTAAATATGAGCTGGCTGTCAGTGGACATTAAATCAGCTTGCTAAATATGAGCTGGCTGTTAGTGGACATTTAATCAGCTTGCTAAATATGAGCTGGCTGTTAGTGGACATTAAATCAGCTTGCTAAATATGAGCTGGCTGTCAGTGGACATTAAATCAGCTTGCTAAATATGAGCTGGCTGTCAGTGGACATTAAATCAGCTTGCTAAATATGAGCTGGCTGTTAGTGGACATTAAATCAGCTTGCTAAATATGAGCTGGCTGTCAGTGGACATTTAATCAGCTTGCTAAATATGAGCTGGCTGTCAGTGGACATCTTTAAACTTTGTTCACGTTTCAGGGAACTTGAGATTTGTTTGTAGAAAAGAGGCGGCGATTTATTAGTTATGTTTAACGTAATACATCGATATAGGTGGTGATTTATTAGTTATGTTTAACGTAATACATCGATATAGGTGGTGATTTATTAGTTATGTTTAACGTAATACATCGATATAGGTGGTGATTTATTAGTTATGTTTAACGTAATACTTTAAAACAACTCGGTAAATTTCAACGCATACAGGGGCAAAACCCCACCACACGACGCTTGTAGAAGTTGAGCAAAAAGGCGATACCAGACGGGGGGGGGGGGGGGGGGGCGTCACGTCAAGGACCACAATGTCGTCGTTTTGCGAGTAAAGCACGACGTCACTAAGAGCGTCTGACGTCATGCTATAGGGTAACACTGCAATCCTTGTGTGAAGAGTACTGGAGTCGGATTGGATAAAAGGGGTCGGGGTAGATTGAGTGATGAAGGGGAAATAATGTGGATTCAAATTTCCGTGTGTCCTCGCAGTTCTCTCGTAGTTTTGTTGCCTTTTTTCATAAAATGGTAGCGACTGTAATTTTATCAAGAAGATATATGAAGAAATGAGTGTCGGAGAGGAGCAATTTCTAGAAATGATGGCAGCAAAAGTCTGGAGAATGGGAGTGATGGCTGCAGACAGGAGGGAGGCTGGAAAATTGACAGAAAATGATCTGAACGAATAAAAACCGAGAAAGTTTGAGAAGATGTTGGTAGAAGAAGTAGGACATTGGATGGAGAGAAAGTGAGTGAGTGGAGGTGTAAGAGATTGTGGAGAGGAAGAATGTGGGAGTGGAGTATTAGAGTAGAGAAAGAGTACAGTGTTGGCAATAGAAATAATTAAGAGAGAAATGAAAAGGAGAGGACGAAAAAGAGAGCAAAAGAAAGAGTGGATAGTGAGAAGTAAATGCTAGAAAGGAGAAAGAGTTAACTGGAGAGAGGGAGGCAGAGAAAAATAAGTAAAAGGGTAAGAGAATTAAAACATCTTTTTTATAAGTACGGGAGAAAGGAAACGTAAAGCAAGTGAAAGAAATACAGAGAGAGAGAGAGAGAGAGAGAGAGAGAGAGAGAGAGAATGAATGACGTGAACGAAATGAAGAGAAAAATAGGCGGTTCTGCAAAAAGCCATTGAGTTAAAATTGACATGATTTGATTGGTTGTCTGTGGTATATGTCCTGCCAAGCGCGCGACGAGGCGTGGCATGTGCCATCTAGTTTATGACAGGAAATGGCCAGGTAACGAACAAGCCAGGAATGAAGCTCAGAGAAAGCGAGGAGTATTGAAGAGGGCGAGAAACACTTGGACTTCTAGAAAAGGGCGAGGAGTACTTGAACTTATAATACAGGGCGAGGAGTACTTGAACTTATAATACAGGGTGAGGAGCACTTGAACTTATAATACAGGGTGAGGAGCACTTGAACTTATAATACAGGGCGAGGAGTACTTGAACTTATAATACAGGGTGAGGAGCACTTGAACTTATAATACAGGGCGAGGAGTACTTGAACTTATAATACAGGGTGAGGAGCACTTGAACTTATAATACAGGGCGAGGAGTACTTGAACTTATAATTAAGGGCGAGGAGCACTTGAACTTATAATACAGGGGGAGGAGTACTTGAACTTATAATACAGGGCGAGGAGTACTTGAACTTATAATACAGGGTGAGGAGCACTTGAACTTATAATACAGGGCGAGGAGTACTTGAACTTATAATACAGGGTGAGGAGCACTTGAACTTATAATACAGGGCGAGGAGTACTTGAACTTATAATTAAGGGCGAGGAGCACTTGAACTTATAATACAGGGCGAGGAGTACTTGAACTTATAATACAGGGCGAGGAGTACTTGAACTTATAATACAGGGTGAGGAGCACTTGAACTTATAATACAGGGCGAGGAGTACTTGAACTTATAATTAAGGGCGAGGAGCACTTGAACTTATAATACAGGGCGAAGAGTACTTGAACTTGTAACACAGGGCGAGGAGCACTTGAACTTATAATACAGGGCGAGGAGCACTTGAACTTATAATACCGGCGATGAGCACTTGAACTTATAACACAGGGCCAGGAGCACTTGAACTTATAATACAGGACGAGGGGCATTTGAACTTATAATACAAGGTGAGGAGCACTTGAACTTATAATGAAGTGTGAGGAGCACTTGAACTTATAATACATGGTGAGGAACACTTGAACTTATAATACAGGTGAGGAGCACTTGAACTTATAATACAGAGCGAGGAGCACTTGAACTTATAATACAGGGTGAGGAGCACTTGAACTTATAATACAGGGTGAGGAGCACTTGAACTTATAATACAATGTGAGGAGCACTTGAAGTCATAATACAGGGTGAGGAGCACTTGAACTCATAATACAGGGTGAGGAGCACTTGAACTCATAGAACAGGGTGAGGAGCACTTGAACTCATAATACAGGGTGAGGAGCACTTTAACTCATAATACAGGGTGAGGAGCACTTGAACTTATAATACATGGGGTGGGGGGGAGAACCTGAACTTATAGTGCGATGGGAGAAACACTTGGATTTCTAGTATAGGGCGAGGAGCACTTGAACTCTAAAATACTGAGCAATTTAACTCATTAGACACATCGTGGAAAGGCAGACTGTGGTACACATCTGGTACACAAAACAGGTCGTTGAAAAGATTTGGGCACGCAAATCAGGATACTGAAAATACCTAGTACAGAAAAAGGTCGTTGAAAACATTTGGATACACAAGAAAAGGTTGTTGAAAACATTTGGATACACAAAAAAGGTTGTTGAAAACATTTGGATACACAAAAAGGTCGTTCAAAACATTTGGATACACAAAAAAGGTTGTTGAAAACATTTGGATACACAAAAAAGGTCGTTCAAAACATTTGGTTACACAAAAAAGGTCGTTGAAAACATTTCTTCTTCTACTACCTTTTTAGCTCCCAGTGGAGCTTAGGTCTTCAACAAACATTTTCCAAGTCATTCTGTTTTTTGTCATTCTTTTAAGATCATTCTATGTATTCCTCATCATCTTCATCTCTGCTTCTATCTGTCTTCTCCAAGAATTCCTTGGTCTTCCTCTTTGTCTTTTCCTCTGGGGATTCCAAAAAAGGGTCTGTTGTGTAATACTCTCAGTTGGCTTCCGTTGTGTGTGTTCTATCTAGCGCCATCGTCTTCGCTGTATCTCTTTATCCACTGGTGTTTGACTGGTACATTTCCATAATTCTATGTTAGTGATTTTGTCCTGCCATTTCCATCCTTTTATTCTGCGAAAGCATCCATTAATGAAAGTCTGTACCTTCGTGATTGTCAATGTTGTTTTTCTCCATGTTTCACAGTCATATAATAGGACCGACTTAACATTTGAGTTGAAAATTGTTATTTTTGTTTTTAGCCTAATTTCTTTGGATTTCCATATGTTTCACAGTGCAATGGAAGCTCCTCTTGCTTTTGATTTCCTTATTTTGGTATCATTTTCTGTTCCTCCCTCTTTATCTATATTACTGCCCAGATATGTGTAAGATTGTACGTCTAGTAAAGGTATTTCTACTAGTTTTATTCGGTTATTGCCAACTGTATTAATTCTCATAATGTTGATCTTATCTCTATTAATCTTCAGTTCTAGCTGTTGTGATCTCTCATCAAGTATGCTCATTTTATACTGCATCTGTTGATGGCTGTGTGATAGGAGAGCTATGTCATCAGCAAAGTCAAAATCATCAAGTCGTTTGGTCAGTGACCACTGGATCCCATTTCTGTTGTTTTGAGTTATTTTCATAATCCAATCTATGGCCAGTAGAAAGAGAAATGGAGACAGAAGGCATCCCTGCTTTACTCCTGTTCTTATTTCAAGTGCTTCTGTAAGCTGTCCTTCATGCACCACACTACATTTCATTCCTTCATACATTGTTTTTATCAGGTTAATAAATTGTATGGGGATTCCGTAATGACTCAGCAACTTCCAAAGCATTCTTCTGTCTAAACTATCAAATGCCTTTTCGTAATCTATGAATCCAATATAAAGTGGGGATTTTAGTTCTAAACTTTGTTCAACCATTATACGTAGAGTAGTCAGCACATGATCTGTTCTTCCTACAACCTGCTTGTTCATCTCTCAAATGTTTCTCTATGGCCTCTTTTAGTCTCTCCAGGATGATTCTGGTTAATATTGTCCCTGGCACTGATAGTAGCATAATTCCCCTATAATTTGTGCACTCCTGTAAACTTCCTTTCTTTGGTAGTTTGATCATATAACTTCTTTCCAGTCTTTATGTAATTCTTCCGTCTCCCAAATTTTATCTAATAGATTATGTAACATCCTGGTAGAGGTGTTAATATCTGCTTTGATGGCTTCCGAAGGAATTTCATCTGGTCCTGTGGCTTTACCATTTTTTAATAGTTTGATGACATTCATTATTTCTTCTTTACTTAGTTTTCCACAGTTAACGTGTAACTCTTCTTCTGCTGGTAGTATATCTGGAGGATTTTTTGAGCCGGGTCTGTTCAAAAGTTATTGAAAATGCTCTTTCCATCTCTCCATTTGTTCCCTTATACTACTAAGCAGATTTCCTTTCTTATCTTTAATAAAGACATTGATCTGTTTGTATTTTCCACTTCATTTCTTTGTGCTGTTGTACAGTTCTTTCATATTCCCTTTATTTGCTGCTTCTTCTGCCTCCTAAACTAGTTCCTCTATATATTTCCTCTTATCCCTTAAAATGCATCTTCTCACTTGCATGTTCACCTCTGTGTAAGCTTCCTGTGTCTTGCCTTTATTACTTCTCGTTTTGCTTTTATTTATTTCTGCTTTCTTGTTCTTTCTTTTTTTAATTTTATCCAGTGTCTCTGCTTTCATCCATGCCTTATTCTGGCGTTCTCTTTTCCCCAGTGTTTCTTAACTAAAGTGTCACTACAGTGTAACTAAATCATACTTATCATTGGTTGGTGCATAGCACTGGATAATGTGTAATTTTATTTTGTTTTTGGTTGTTTTAAATGTTGCTCTCATAAGTCTTGGTCCCACTGCTTCCCATTCTATTTGTGTCTTCTGTGCATTCCTTGATAGCATTATAGCTACCCCTTCACTATGTTGTGCTCCAGGTTCCTGGTGTCCTGATGATAAAATCATCTCTCCTGTATTTAGTTTTATTCTTTCCGTTCCTAGCCATCTTGTTTCACACATTCCCAGAATATCTATCTTGTAGTTTGTCATTTCTGCTACTACCTGAGCAGCTTTTCCCTATTCGTTTAGGGTGAAAACATTTGGGTGCACAAAAAAAGGTCTTTGAAAACATTGTGTACACAAAACAGGAAGTTAAAAACACTGTGTACACAATTCAGGTCGTTAAAAGCACTGGGTACACAAAACAAGTCGTTAAAAACACTGGGTGCACAATTCGGGTCGTTAAAAACACTGTGTACACAATTCAGGTCGTTAAAAAACACTGGGTGCACAATTCAGGTCGTTAAAAAACACTGGGTGCACAATTCAGGTCGTTAAAAACACTGGGTACACGATTCAGGTCGTTAAAAACACTGTGTACACAATTCAGGTCGTTAAAAACACTGTGTACACAATTCAGGTCGTTAAAACACTGGGTGCACAATTCAGGTCGTTAAAAACACTGTGTACACAATTCAGGTCGTTAAAAACAATGTGTACACGTTTGGGTCTCTCTGATAACGGCGATAAACGAGAGGTCTCATGTGCAGTTGCGCACGTTAACGAAACCTTGACAGTTAAAATAGAAAGGAGTAGGCCATAAATATGAGCCGTTGCCGGGGCAACTATTATCACAAGCCAACCCACGCTGCGGATCCCAGGCAATGCTACGGTCTCCGTGCACGTCAGCAAGAATCCTCCCAAGCTTTTATCCAAAATCTCGAGAAGGATACCGGAGCAACTATGGACTCGTACAGTGTATAGTGGTGATGATTCTAACAACATTAATATGTGTTTTATTCTGTCGATCTGTATTTTTCTTGGTCTCTTTCTTTATTTGGGCTGATGTTTTCAGATGGGAAGCTTTTGATGTTGTTTGATATCATTTCATTCTTACCAAGTTTCCGCATCATTTCTTCTTCTTCTGCGATCACGACTCTGTCAGACCAGGACTCCGGACTCTCTCACGAAGTCAGCTGTCTGTTTAAGTGATTCGGCTGCCCCGTATATTTTCTCTTCCAGAGAGGTGGGTGTGGTTCACATTGTGCTTCTCAGGTCTGTGTACTGGGGAGGGGGGGGGGCTGGAATCCTGTAGAACATGTTTTGTTGTCATGTTGTCCAGTGTGCTGTGGCACTGGCCGATAGTACCAATTTTGAGTTTGCTTTCCGCATAATTTAATTTTTTGTTGGTGTAGAGATGCCAAGACATCCAAACATTTCTATGCCAGCTAAACAACAAATTATAAATAGCATCTTTATAGAATCTTTATACCAACTTTATGCTATGATAGTCAAACATGGACCCTTTCTAAATCACATTTAAGAAAGATCAAAACATGTGAGATGCGTTGCTTGAGAAAAGTAACAAACAACACAAGAAGAGATAGAATACCAAATGAAACCATAAGAAAAATAGTAGGAACAAAACCCTGCCAAGAATATATAGAACAACAACTTAAATGGTTTGGTCAGAATGAACCCTTACCAATCACCATGAAGGGCGTTCTTCTCGAGAATGCATGGAAAAAGACCAAGAGGAAGACCCAGAAGAAGATGGATAGATGCAGTGATAGAGACATGTAACAACAAAAGAAAATCACTAATTCAGACAGTTCGAGCAGCTCAAGAACGACAAATGATATAAACCACGACACCTTTTAGGTATCAGTGAAAGAGAAAAGAAGAAGATGGATAGATGCATTGACAGAGACATGTAACAACAAAGGAAAATCACTAATTCAGACAGTTCGAGCAGCTCAAGAACGACAAATGATATAAACAACGACACCATTTAGGTATCAGTGAAAGCGAAAAGAAGATGGATAGATGCAGCGACAGAGACATGTAACAACAAAGGAAAATCACTAATTCAGACAGTTCGAGCAGCTCAAGAACGACAAATGATATAAACCACGACACCATTTAGGTATCAGTGAAAGAGAAAAGAAGAAGATGGATAGATGCAGTGATAGAGACATGTAAAAACAAAGGAAAATCACTAATTCAGACAGTTCGAGCAGCTCAAGAACGACAAATGATATAAACAACGACACGATTTAGGTATCAGTGAAAGAGAAAAGAAGAAGATGGATAGATGCAGTGACAGAGACATGTAACAACAAAGGAAAATCACTAATTCAGACAGTTCGAGCAGCTCAAGAACGACAAATGATATAAACCACGACACCTTTTAGGTATCAGTGAGAAAGAGAAAAGAAGAAGATGGATAGATGCAGTGACAGAGCCATGTAAGAACAAAGGAAAATCACTAATTCAGACAATTCGAGCAGCACAAGAACGACAAATGATATAAACCACGACACCTTTTAGGTATCAGTGAAAGAGAAAAGAAGAAGATGGATAGATGCAGTGATAGAGACATGTAACAACAAAGGAAAATCACTAATTCAGACAGTTCGAGCAGCTCAAGAACGACAAATGATATAAACAACGACACCATTTAGGTATCAGTGAAAGAGAAAAGAAGAAGATGGATAGATGCAGTGACAGAGACATGTAACAACAAAGGAAAATCACTAATTCAGACAGTTCGAGCAGCTCAAGAACGACAAATGATATAAACCACGACACCTTTTAGGTATCAGTGAGAAAGAGAAAAGAAGAAGATGGATAGATGCAGTGACAGAGCCATGTAAGAACAAAGGAAAATCACTAATTCAGACAATTCGAGCAGCACAAGAACGACAAATGATATAAACCACGACACCTTTTAGGTATCAGTGAAAGAGAAAAGAAGAAGATGGATAGATGCAGTGATAGAGACATGTAAAAACAAAGGAAAATCACTAATTCAGACAGTTCGAGCAGCTCAAGAACGACAAATGATATAAACAACGACACCATTTAGGTATCAGTGAAAGAGAAAAGAAGAAGATGGATAGATGCAGTGATAGAGACATTTAACAACAAAGGAAAATCACTAATTCAGACAGTTCGAGCAGCACAAGAACGACAAATGATATAAACCACGACACCTTTTAGGTATCAGTGAAAGAGAAAAGAAGAAGTAGAAGTAGAGATACCAGAACTGTTTTCATTTCGACTGACATGAGAAGGGTCCCGACTGCAGTGAAGAGATTCTGTTCTCAAGCCGTCATTTCGACCTGTTCTCTGATTACCAAATTGTGTTTTCATTTCATCTATCGTTTATTTGCGTTGTATGTCATCATTCGCTGGTACATCAATAATCATCATCAATACGTGCCGTCTCCATGTCGAAGGTTGACTACCATGGAGCGCCATTTCGCTCTCTCTGTTGCTTTGACAGTGCAGCCTGTCATAGGCTGACTTGTCCATCTTTTGATGTTACTCGTCCATGTTTGTCTTGGTCTTCCTCTTTTGCATTGTATTTTTCCCTTCCAAGATTACTTTTAGTGGGCTGCTGTGTCTTTTAACAACCCCAACAATCTAATTTGTCTTGTTTGAATTGTGTTAATCACAATCAATCATAACCAGACTGAAATATCTCATTTCGCCTCAAGTGTTTTAAATATTTTAAACTAACCCTGTTTCCAATCAACTGTAATGTACCATCAATCAAATTATTGAGATCTACCAGCAACTGTAATAGGATTTATTTGTTCTAGCAACACAAGTCGACAAGAAACCCGAAGACAGACAAGGGGGCGGTAAGGACACATGTAGAAAGTGTTGTATAAATTACCTCCCATATCATGAAGCGTTCCCTCACTCGATAGTAATCAGTAAATATGTTTCAATATGAATGTTGTGCTGTTGTCATGGTGACGGAATCGGGTATTGTAAGAACTTTGCCTAGAAAAATGAAGAAATCGATACCATGTAATTGAGTTTATTCTTGTGTGTTGTGAGAATGGAGCCTTAATTATGTTGATGTTCTCTTTCATGATGAATCGAAACCTACCACAAATCGTTGCATTCGAGTACAGCAAATATTTGTGCGTAAGTACTGCACAATTAGTTGCATTCTTGTACAAATTCTAACTGGAGATTGGTGCTAGCAGTATTTAGGCGGCAGTAAAGATATATATATATATATA
>JAVIAB010000001.1:80787967-80795467 GCA_032433765.1 Megaustenia siamemsis | reverse complement strand
ATCTTTCAAATACTGTTTCCATGTAACAAACATCGTTTTCCATCTTTCAAATAATGTTTCCATCTATCAAACATCGTTTTCCATCTTTCAAATACTGTTTCCATCTATCTAACATCATTTCCATCTTTCAAATAATGCTTCCATCTATCAAACATCGTTTTCCATCTTTCAAATTATGTTTCCATGTAACAAACATCGTTTTCCATCTTTCAAATACTGTTTCCATCTATCAAACATCGTTTTCCATCTTTCAAATTATGTTTCCATGTAACAAACATCGTTTTCCATCTTTCAAATAATGTTTCCATCTATCAAACATCGTTTTCCATCTTTCAAATTATGTTTCCATGTAACAAACATCGTTTTCCATCTTTCAAATTATGTTTCCATCTATCAAACATCGTTTTCCATCTTTCAAATTATGTTTCCATGTAACAAACATCGTTTTCCATCTTTCAAATTATGTTTCCATGTAACAAACATCGTTTTCCATCTTTCAAATTATGTTTCCATGTAACAAACATCGTTTTACAACTTTCAAATAATGTTTCCATCTATCAAACATCGTTTTCCATCTTTCAAATTATGTTTCCATGTAACAAACATCGTTTTCCATCTTTCAAATTATGTTTCCATCTATCAAACATCGTTTTCCATCTTTCAAATTATGTTTCCATGTAACAAACATCGTTTTCCATCTTTCAAATTATGTTTCCATGTAACAAACATCGTTTTCCATCTTTCAAATTATGTTTCCATGTAACAAACATCGTTTTACAACTTTCAAATACTGTTATTGTTATTGAGTTATTTGCGAGTCATCATCATTGCACTACGGGCATGTCCATACGTGCTCAGATCCCCTCCTCAGCAAGTCTCCATTCTGTGTCCAGTGACTGACGACTCCAGTTCTGTGTTGGTTGATAAGTCTTCTTACACGTCCACTAACTATCTAATTTCTTGCTGTGTCCATCTTAACTCCCATCTCTTTCATCCGAAGGAGTGACGTGGACTCATAGTTGTCGAAGTCCTGTGTCCTTCCCACTTCCCGGAGGGCATTGATGATGTCCACCCTATCCATTGGTTGACCACATCTAGCCAACATGTCCACTAATTCATGAGTGTAAACGATCTAATTACTCTATTGCTTGTTAAGATTTTACATGTACACTATTTCAAGTTTACTTCTAATTTACTTCTTCGTTCAACTATTGGTGTCCATTTTTTCTTGTCTTTTTCTTTTGTACAGTTCCCCATACTTCTATAGCCGTTTCATTGAATAAATAATAATATTTTATACATATATAATTATTGTATTTTTGTGTACATAAATTATTGATGATTTTTTAAAAGTCTGTTTTCTTATGTGACATATGCAACTTTTTACTTTCGTTTCAGTAATGTTATTTCTTGTGCCTTTATGTTGTTTCTTGTCTTGTTTTCACAATAGTGGAGTTTAGATTTCATATTAGTAACAAAATAAGAGCTGAACATAAGCAATTAATAGCTAAGAGACATGTATACTATTATCAAAAGAAAATAACAGAAAAGAAAAGAATATACAAATGATAAAAAAACAACTGGGAAAACTTAGTAGACATGACTACACAGACATGAATAAACAAAACTAAAATAGGCACATTGATTTGATCAACATAAAAATTTTAAAACAAAGTCGATATAAACAAAACGGATTAAACCTACCCAATAGGCACATTGATTTGATCAACATAAACATTTTAAAACAAAGTCGATATAAACAAAACGGATTAAACCTACCCGATAGGCACATTGATTTGATCAACATAAACATTTTAAAAACAAAGTCGATATAAACAAAACAGATTAAACCTACCCAATAGGCACATTGATTTGATCAACATAAACATTTTAAAACAAAGTCGATATAAACAAAACGGATTAAACCTACCCGATATCGAACTTGGAATGTTTTAACAATCCTGGCCAGCGCTGTAGGGTCGTCGCCATCCTCTAGGGCGTGTCCCTGTTCGATCCTCACAATCTCAGAGCAAGCGTCGTCGTCATTAGGCGTTGCTCTTGGCGAAGGTTGCGGAGACAAGTCGCCATTCCCTAACTCCTCGTCGATGGAGTGCCTGCCCGTGAGCTTGTCTTGGGACAGGCTGGAGGTCGCCATATATCGCCGGAGGCAGGATACGCCTCTGTCACGTCATGACGACGGCCCTGCAACAATCAATAGAAGAATGATCTTGATGAGACCTAAGAAGCGCGGAATGTTCGAGTGTTCGTCACACAAAAAGTGTTTTAATTTGTGCAAGCTGTGACTCGTCAGTAACGTCAAGAACTCTGTGTGCTCAATTATCCCCAAAGCTTATCCTACCAGAGTACACTCAGCAATTAGCCTCCAATTAACATAACAAGCACTTTAATGCTTACTGTTGTCGGTTTAATATTGGTACTGATAAGCAAAACTGATATATGCATACACTTTCGGCAATCTCTCGGCCATTGGTAATCATTTCCAATTTTAAGAAAGAAAGAAATAAAAAAAGAAAGAAAAGAAGGAAGGAAGGAAGAAAATGAAGGAAAGAAAAGGACGGAAAGAAAGAAAGTGAAAGGGCAGGAAGAAAATTAATGAAAGGAAAGGAAGAAAGAATCCTGTCTCGCGTTGAGTGTGACGTACAGGTAGTTTAGTGTTTGAGCTCATATCCTTTATCTTAACTATCAAACCATTTTGAATTAAATGGTCAGCATACCGCCAGTGCCGCATGTGTAACAGCGGAGTATAGCAGTGAATGTAAGAGGGTAAGCAAATGTAAGGTGTGAGAACGGGGTGGAGAGAATGTGACAAACACCGGATGTGTGAAGTGGTGTCGAGCACGAGATAGTGGAGTGAACTATGGTCTAACGGGATCACGGGTTTTGAAAGACAAGTGAGAAACACGGATAGAGTGAGTTAGGTGGGTGGTAAGGTCAAGGTGAGATAGTTAGGATGACGTGAAGGAAACACAATGGATGAGAAAGTCAGGAAGTTGCTGTTGATTGGATGGAATTGGAGATGTATAAAGGACTGTAAAACGTAGAAACTAACGTGTCAGCAGGGTGGCTACGCCTTGATGGCGTAATGCCAGATTGTTTGGAGGGAGCATACGTTCCATAGATAGCTAGCACCAGTAAGTGAAATGTTCGAAATTAGTTAGAACCAGGAGGGCCAGCTCTGTTATTATAGGGGGCCTCGGTAGCCTAGTTGGGAAAACCACCCGACTAGACTACTGACGTTCGGACAACCCGTGTTCAATTCCCGCTGGGAGCAGTGTGAATTGTACTCGTGGTTGCAAAAAAAAAATACCCCCACGGTCGACCCAGCCGTTGGCAGAAATGGGTACCAGGGTATATTATCCCGGGAAGGTGAGGAATGTCGCTTCGCATCTGAGTTTCGATGCTTGAGGCTACACTATACAGAAATATCCGAACATTTCTGGATAGGCGGCCGAGCACATATGGGTATATACTCGCGTGCTAAGACGCCGGTTCAAGTCTCGTACTTTACTTTACTTTACATTACTAGTAAGTGAAATGTTCAATTAGGTTTAAAGGAGGGACATTGTCCATGTAAATAGTTAGTACCAGTAGACGAAACGTCTTAGAGACTAGTCAGATCATAGATGAAACTTATAGATATAGTGGACACTGGTGTGTAGTGAGAGGAAGTGCCAGAGATGAAGTATTAGTTGTACGTTGTTGCCCGAGCAGGGATATCTACACAGCTGGCAATGGTTATGTGTCACAGAAGTGTCATGTAGAACTTTGTGTAATAAAGCGTTTCATAGTGTTTATTCAAAGTGAGACTTATGTATTCCGTTAGTTACTCAGGTTAGTATGTATGTGATGGCTAAGTCTGAGTAAATGTCTAAGGGCAAGGACAACGCGAAATAAGCAAGGCAGTGCAAGACCACCTTGACAGCTGAAAGTACACGCGGTGGACCGAACATTAGAGTTGTCGCAGAAATTAAGGACAAGACAGTCCACAGTCAAAAATACAGGAAAGAGCGCCATGCACAGACTACCAGTGTACCACTCACGTGGGGCTAGATTGATACCAGAAAAGGACAGAACGGTGCATGTTCTTCCCACGGTGCCACGATCAGCGGTCATTCCATCTACCGCATTACAGGAGCGGTATTATCCAGTTAACCTCAGATGGAAGATGTAAAAAAAAAGGTGAGATGCAGAATTGCTCAGGTAAAAGCAGCTTTCTAAAAAATGAGGAAGATACCATGCAATCCATTTTTGACAATCGAAACAAGAAAAAGAGTTCTTAAATGTTATGTAGAATCAGTCTTAACATATGGATGTGAATCATGGACAATAGGACAACAAATAAGAAAATCACTGGAGTCTGTAGAAATGTGGTTTTACAGAAAAATGTTGTGAATACCATGGACAGCTAAGAAGAGTAATGAAAACGTTTTGAAAGAGGCCAAAGAAAAGAGAGAGCTAATTTCCAATATTAGGAAGAAACAATCATCATTTTTGGCCATGTAATGAGAAGGGTACAGCTGGAATATATTGTAACAAACTGGGAAAACTGGGACCGAAGAGATATAGGAAAGCAAAGAGAAAAAATACCAAACAGCTTAAGAGAATGGCTTGGCAGAAGGTCAACAACAGAAATGATAAATAACTGTCGAGATCGAAAATTGTGTAGAGACATGATCACCTACGCCAGCAGGCCCGGTACTTGATGATGATGATTATCCAACGGTCAGTACACCCCAGTTTCAAGTACTGCCCATATACGAGTCGAGACGCTCCTGTAACAATCAGCAGCTCTTCCAATCAAGTATCTCTTCCAGCAGTACAATCCTCGTATATCAAGCTTATATTTATATCAAGTAGTCCCCATGTACAAATGAACAGTGCCCGTGTACACATGTCCCTGGCACCCATTAACCTATTTGATCTCAGCCTGGCTACATGTTGTGGCCTGAACGTTTAACTCATCGTAAGGATGTGCAAATGTGTAATCGCTCATTAAGGTGTGACTCCATTCATTAACGTCATGTCTATATATGATAATGTGTCCAGTGACACGTCTGGTTATATTTGTTTCTTCATTGCTGAGTGTGAATAAGGGTTACTTAATCTGATAGGCGTTATGGTGGTGGAAACAATAAAGGGCGAGAAAACAGAATTAATGTTCACAACATAGAACTCGCAGTTCCAACAGTAAGAAAACAGAAGCAATGTTCACAACATAGAAATCGCAGTCCCAACAGTAAGAAAACAGAATCAATGTTCACAATATAGAATGAGTAGTCTCAACAGAGAGAACACATAAGCAATGACCACACTATAGAACTCGTAGTCTCAACAGAAATAAAACATAAACAATGGTCACAACATAAAACGAGTAGTCTTAACAGAAAGAAAACAGAACCAATGCTAACAACATAGAACTAGCAGTCTCAACAGAAAGAAAACAGAAGCAATGATGACAACATCATCATCATGTGCCATTCCGGTTGGCGTAGGCGATCATGTCCTTTCACAAACTTCTATCTACAGTACATCGTTTCAGTTCTGTTGTTGACTGTTTTCCATGCCATGACACCAAGCTATCTAGTATTTTCTCTCTTTGTCGTCCGCGATCTCTCTTTCCTTTTAATTTGCCTGTTGTAACCAAGTATTCCAACTTTCCTCTTCTCATGATGTGCCCGAAAAATTGTGATTGATTCTTTCTGATATTTCTTAAGAGCTCCCTTTTTGTGTTGGCCTCTTTGAGAATGTCCTCGTTGGTCTTTTTCGCTGTCCAGGGAACTTTCAACATTCTTCTGAGAAATCCCATCTCTGTGGCCTCTAATCGTCTTTTCATTTGTTTGTTTACGGTCCATGATTCGCTTCCAGATTCTGATCAGAATTGGTTCTATATAGCACCGATGAACTCTCTTTCTCACTTCTATTGACATAAATTATATTGGCATTAGATGTTTTACATTTCCTGAAATGCTATTTTGGCCTGAGCTGTTCTGCTGTTTCTTTCTTGGATGCATCTTCCATCTGATGTTATTATTGTACCCAAGTATTTGAAACGTTTGAATTGTTTCAAATTTGTCCTGTTTATTTTTATGCTGCATCATGGTGATGATTGTTACTTCGATATGACCATTACTTCTGTTTTCTTACTATTCAGACTTAGACCTCTCTTGTTGCTTTCAACAAGATGGCTACATAGAACGCCACTGCTCCGAAGCCGACTACAAAAGCATGACAATTAATTTAAGATAAACAAGACAATGGAGTATGAAGAATATGCTGTTACTGTAACCCTTCAATTTACCACTGCGACATTTGTCGACAGCGGTCAGAATTACACCAGTGCCGTTATGTCAATACAAGTAGAATAGCCTACATATGATATATTATAGTTTATAGATCGCTGTCTATTCATGTTCTCTATTTAGTGTCATTGCTAGCACTTTCGATGCAGATATAGATAAAATAGTGATTCATTTTGTTCCATTTTATCCATTGGGCATTTTTAATTTTCAGTCGCTCATTTTAAAAATAAAATATGACAAATACATTCTGAACTACCCATTATCAGCTGTAATACATTTCTTTCTTTCTTTTTTTCTTTCTTTCTTTCTTTTTTTCTTTCTGTCATTCACCATATACCTTTCGGCGGTGAGACGGTTGGCAGTTTCTTGCTCTTCCATTGGCCTCTTCTGCTGTTATACCTCCGAGTGTTTCTAGTACTCTGTTTATCCACCTTTTTCTTGTTCGGCCTGCAGGTCTGGCTGTATTACCTATGGCGATGGAATATCTCGAGCTTTAAATTGAAATAAATCTTGGCCGTTCTGCAGTCCGGCTTCTCACAATTAAGTTCGGTCAAGTGTAGCATAATTCTTCTCCTTCTTCATCCTAGTGATTTTTTGTTTTATCCTTCTGAGAACTTTTTCTTTTGTGACACGATCTAGGCAAGAAATGCCACATGCGTTTCGATGACATTTCATCTCCATAGTCTGTATCTCCACGCTGCAACATGCTTATGGCTTTTAAAATAAAATGTAAAAGAAAACTCAGAACGGTAGTAAATAGCGAAACTAATAGAAAAGTGAGACAAGCGAGATTACGATGTTTCGGTAAAAAACCTTCATCAGGTCAAAAAAAAAAGATAGACAGATACTATTGTGAAATAAATAGAGAAATGCAAAAGAAGGTGCAACAGGCACACAACCAGATGCACCGGTTACATTCCATCAGAAGAAACATATAACCAAATCAATCAGAGGACCACAAGCCATAAATCAGGATGCCTTTCATAATATGAATAGATGGGAAAAAAGTTAGCATTATACGCCTCAGAACAGGACATAATCGACTCCACAGTCATATGTAAACACAATTCAAGATCGGCACCTCAGCTACATTACAACTAGGACTGAAGATTAATAGAGATAAGGCAAACATTATGAGAATTTAATGCAGTTGGCAATAACCAAATAAAACTAGGAGAAA
>JAVIAB010000001.1:80697967-80782967 GCA_032433765.1 Megaustenia siamemsis | reverse complement strand
TCCCATATAGTTTTTATAAATTCTATCCTATCAATTGAACCAGTTTCATTACAGTGAAGAATTCACCATACCCGCTGTACCGCTCGTCACAGCATTTCCCAAAATGCATCGGTAAATTCCGTCGCTCCGTGTACGTCATACTCCAAAGAACAGGCGACGATTTTGCAAGCTTCTAGTTTTATATAAGGTCAAGTGGCCTCTAATGCATGACTGCTCCGTCATTATTGGAGAGAGAATTAATCTGCTACTTTATACTCCATTGTGGGATTGATTTCAATCACGAATGTGTTTAATTGTGTGTGGGTGGTGTTTTCTTCAGCAACACAACTACCCAAGTGTGAGAACCGCTAATCCAAGACTGAAAAGCTCTCCTATAGTTTTTAGAAATTGATTGTCTTGGCTTTGAAGAACAGTACTCGCCAACAGCTCAAGTCCCCGGTTCGATCATGCATGAAGCATGGTTCATTAGAGTAATCTCTAATTTAATTTTCTCTCAAGCGTGAAAGGACAGTGATATTTAGAGTAATCTCTAATTTAATTTTGTCTCAAACGTGAATGGACAGTGATATTTAGAGTAATCTCTAATTTCATTTTAACTCAAACATGGATGGACAGTGATATTTAGAGTAATCTCTAATTTAATTTTAACTCAAACATGAATGGACAGTGATATTTAGAGTAATCTCTAATTTAATTTTAACTCAAACGTGACTGGACAGTGATATTTAGAGTAATCTCTAATTTCATTTTAACTCAAACGTGAATGGACAGTGATATTTAGAGTAATCTCTAATTTCATTTTAACTCAAATGTGAATGGACAGTGATATTTAGAGTAATCTGTAATTTCACATGGAATGTTCATTTCTTTTTCAGATTGACGATAAATCAAAGTGCCTCGTTACAATTTAATATGTTGATCTCTTGATAGCTAAAAGGTCACGAATGTAAAAAAAAAAAAATTCTCTTTAAATTCACTCTTCTCTTCCACTAACTTCCTTCTTCACTCACTCATCGTATAATAACTTCCTCCATTCAAACCTCACTCATTTACTTCTCATTTCTGTCCATCCATCCCCGACCCTTAATCGCTCACTCGATTTCTCTCCACCACTAACTCGCTCACCCCTTTCTTCATAAACTCAGTCACTCATACCTGCTCCTTACACTCACTTACTCTCTCAGGCACTCACTCACTTAATCTCTACCTCTGTTACTATTCACTCATTTCATTTTTCCTTCCCTTGCTAATTCACTCACTCATGCATTTACTCTCTTAGTAAACTTTCCTTCACTAACTCATTCACCGCCATTTTCCTTCCTTCACTCACTCACCCGCTCACTCACTCGCTCGCTTACACATTCACCCACTCACTCACTACTCACTCACTCACCCACTCGATCACTCGCTCGGTCGCTCACACTCTTACTCGCTCACTCACTCACTCACTCACTCACTCACACACTTACTCACTCACTCACACACTCACTCACACACTCACTCACGTACACACTCACTCACACACTCACTCTCACACACACACTCACTCAAGTACAAACTCAATCACACACTGCACTCACATACACAGTCACTAACACACTAGCTCACTCATTCATACACTCACTCATTCCCTCATTCACTCACGTGTCCCTCCTTTAATCCCATCAATAATACTTCAACAAATTCACTTTAAAACAACTTCTTAAACAGCTCGCACTTCAAACCGGCACATTTGCCCTGCCCGCCTCGAGCGATGCCCTGACTGCTCGTATTCTGAACATGTTGTGTGAGTTCATTTTGTAATCGAGGCGCATCCGAAATGTAATACTAAATGTTCTTATGTAATCAATGAGTGACAATTTCGGTTGTGTTCACAAAGTAAGATACGGATAGTCTACGCTCTGTCGTAATGTGTGCTTACATTTGCCGCTAAATTGCTGTCATTTTGATTTGAGCATTCTGCTGGCTCGTAGTTTGATGTCTAATTGGCAGAGTTCCCTACATTAGACATGGGGCTCATGGCTGTGTTAATATGTGGCTTGTTTATTGGTCTATGTGTGTGTGTGTGTGTGTGTGTGTGTGTGTGTGTGTGTGTGTGTGTGTGTGTGTGTGTTAATATGTGCTTGTCTGTTGGTGTGTGTGTGTGTGCGCGTGCGTGTTAATAAGTGAATGTCTGTTTGTATAAATGGATTCTTTCACTCGCAACATCTATTCTAAATGTCAACAAATTGTGTCAAATTTAGATTGAAACATTTTATTTCGACATTTCCGAGACTTGTTTCTTGCATTGCACTCATATATAAGAGCATTGTTCTCACTAACATTGTTACACTCTCTACCATGACAAGATCACACGTAACACCTGTTAGAAACATCTACCGGTCTACCCACCACGTTTTTGAAGTTTAACCCTTAACTTGCGACAGGCTTAGCAGGTCGGTCAGGGGTAAACATGTTTTTTTTGCTCAAAGAAACACAGACCATGGAGAATCTTCTATTTTGTACATTTCAGATCCCTGTGGAGCATAGGTCTTCAATAAACACTTTCAAATCTGTTCTGTTTCTTGCCATTTTTTAAAGATCGTTCCATGTCTTCCCCATTCTCTTCGTGTCTGTTTCTATCTGTCATCTCCAAGAATTCCTTGGTCTACCTCTTTATCTTTTTCCCTTGGGAATCCAAAAAAGAGCCTGTTGTGTAATACTCTCAGTTGACTTCCGTAGTGTGTGTCCTATCCAGCGCCACCATCTTCGCTGTATCTCTTTATCCACTGGTATTTGACTGGTACATTTCCATAATTCTATGTTAGTGATTTTGTCCGGCCATTTCCATCCTTTTATTCTGCGTAAG
Source organism: Megaustenia siamemsis (assembly GCA_032433765.1). NCBI lineage: Eukaryota > Metazoa > Mollusca > Gastropoda > Stylommatophora > Ariophantidae > Megaustenia > Megaustenia siamemsis. Next base: position 80,780,119 of record JAVIAB010000001.1, on the reverse strand, counting down.
CATCCATTAATGAAAGTCTGTATCTCCATGATTGTTATTTTAGTTGTTCTCCATGTTTCACAGCCATATAATAAGACTGAATTAACATTGGAGTTGAAAATGTTTATTTTAGTATTTAACCTAATTTCTTTGGACTTCCATATGTTTCCCAGTGCAACAAATGCTCCTCTTGCTTTTGATATCTTTATTTTGGTATCATTTTCAGTTCCTCCCTCTTTGTCTATATCACTGCCCAGATATAGGGATTGTACGTCTAGTAGAGGTACATGTAGAAGATCAACAAATAACAATACGTCAGGAAGAGTCCAAGAGAAGAGCAAAAGACCGCAAATTGTATCTCTTCTCGACTCTGAAAAGCAGATGAGGATGTAAAGAAGATAAAGCGGTCTCTGTATTTTCTCGTGTACAACCACATCATTTTTACAGAAATTGTTACATCCTTTTTAGGCCCTTTTTCGCGGAGCCAATTACATTATTTTCATAGTATTCCATTTTCTATTATTTTTTCACATCGACTTTTCATATGTTCTCATTTATTGCCACAGTCTTTTCTCATAAATATATTTATTGCTCTCATTTTTTTGGCGATGAAAAGTCTGTTTCTCCTCTCATAGGTTCCTCTCATATTTTCGGAATGTCTCAACATCTGTTCAATACAAGCATTACGGTCTCTCTCAGTTTTGATCTATCTCCTCCTTAAAGAAATAATGTAGGACAATCTCCCGAATATCCAGTTATACCTTAATAATAGTTCAGTTTTCCTCCTAACTTTTGACTCCTCAGCTTGAAAGCTCCAGATATCACAGAGGATTGTTGCCGTTGTACCGTTGAGTGTTGACCTCACTGGGGGGTGTGGCGACGACACCCTGTTCACAACGCTTTATTTCCGTGAGCCTTTCATTCCCTGATAATTGGCCAGGATCTCAGTTATTTTTCAGCTTAAATAAGTTTCTTTCTTTTCTTCCTCACTTGCCTTTCGGCGTCGAAGGGAGATATGGTTGGCTGTTACTTGTAAAGTGTCGAGGCATAGAAAAGCATCAAAACCCCGACTTCCGACCAGGTCGCGGCAGCTAGAGTTCCTTCATTCTAATTTCATAAATTATTTTGTTTTGTTATCAAATTACTAATAAGCTATGTCGTGTTAATTGTATTTAATGACATATCCATGCATGTTCTTTATTTTTCCTGCTGAAGGTGTAATAAGCCGCAACGTTGTTCGATTATGTGCTATACATCACTTATGTAAAGCTGGAACCATACACTTTTTGTTTCTATTTTTGTTCATTTATTTTTCTCGGTTTCTTGCTATTCCATTAGCTTCTTCTGCTCTTATACCTCCGAGTGTTTCTAGTATCCCGTTTATCCAACTTTTTCTCGGTCGGCCTCTTGATCTGGTGTTCTTCTATCGTTTGTTGCTAACTCGTATTAGATTTAATTCTTGATGTCTTATCACATGCCCGAACCACTTGATCGGTTGGCGCTGTATGTATAAGCTGAAGAATAAGAGGAGGTCGTAAATTGAACCTCATTAAAGTTATTCCAAATCGGTATGTCGCACACAGTTTTGCTCCAATAGTGCGAACCACAACCAATCCAACTCATAAAAACTCATGAAGACTCATAAAAACTCACGAAAACTAATTAAAAACTCATGTAAACTCATACAAACTGATAAAAACTCTGCCAAAGTTTTACACCGAAGCCAGCAACATTCTCTCATTATTCAAATATGTATTTGTGAGTTCCTCAACGTCTGAGTGGCTAGTGTGCTCGTTTCATGGTCAGAAGAATCCAGGTTCCATTCCCAGAATCGGCAGATATTTTTCCGACCGACAAAGCTCCGGGGTTCACCCAGCCTTTAAAAATGGGCACCCGAGGAATTCTATCTGGGCAGTAAAGGTGGCTTGACATGGTACTGACCACATCACCCAAAAATGTGCCTTGGTCACGGAAACAAATGGTCACAATCACTATATTCCCCTTAAGCCTATCAAGGCATGGGAGATAACCTTTGATCCCAATGAAATATTGACTTCGTTTACGATCCCTGGCGAGTTACCGCGCACTAATTTTTATTTTATTCTTTTCTTACCCAAACAACACAGCCAATACTCTCTGCTGGAAAGGGGGGAGGGCTAGCGAGGAATGATTTGTTGTTTATTTTCATTTTATTTTTTCAAACTATTTTTTTTAAATACATGTAGTAGCACAAAGCCAACGTGTTTTTTTTTTTAATAGAAAAGAATTTAACTCTTGTGGATTCATACACGTCTTTCCTTCTTTTTCTTCCTCATCTTCTTCTTAATCTTCTTCTTCTTCTCAATCAACTTCTTCGTTAATTCATCTCTATCTTCTCCATCTTCTTCTTTTGTGAAAATGAGGTGCAAGAAATGTTAGACATTATAGTGAAGGAGTGCAAAAATAAAGGACTCAGACTTAATAGCAACACAATTATTTCAATGATACTGGGGAATAGGGATTTGTTAGAATGATACTGGGGAATAAGGATTTGTTAGAATGATACTGAGGAATAAGAATTTGTTAGAATGATACTGGGGAATAAGGATTTGTTAGAATGATACTGTGAAATAAGGATTTGTTAAAATAATACTGGGAGATAAGGATTTGTTAGAATGATACTGGGAAATAAGGATTTGTTAGAATAATACTGAGAAATGAGGATTTGTTAGAATGATACTGGGGAATAAGGATTTTTTAGAATAATACTGGGAAATAAGGATTTGTTAAAATGATACTGGGAAATAAGGATTTGTTTAAATGATACTGGGGAATAAGGATTTACTAGAGAGACATTGATAAATCCCCTTCCGGTGAATATGGCGCCCTGTTCGCTGTCTTCTTCAGAGGACTCACAGATAAGTGCTGATTTCCAGTGAACTTTTCTGTTTATTTGTTTGTTTTTATTGATATTTGAAGGGATCATGTGATTGTACGCGCTTTCTATTTGATGTAAATCACTTTGCTTCTTTTGATTCATTGCACTTTGTTACAATTTCTTTATTTGATCACTGATACTCATCCTTGTTGTTGATTGCGCTATTGAACGCGTCAAAAAATGGCGGTTTGTTTTCGCCGGTCTGTCTTCAAGGACGCGTAATTCATTTAGTTTGTAAAAGGCTCACAGTGTATGCGCGTGCTGCAGAGCTATTTACTGCAGTTGGCCAGTTTATAACATGGAAACGGGTTCTGGCCCGTGCGACTGAGTAAGTGCACGTGAGTCTAGACCATCCACAGCATCGACGTTCAGCGACTATATATTTGATACTATAACGACGGTAAGTATTCAGTTGCAGCCCAAACGACAACATCGAAGGAGGAAAACACGACAAGGTAAGAGAGTTACACAAGGTTAAACTGTCGAAGTTTGAGAGGCTAGGCCTAAAGTATGTGCGCGTTACATATTGGAGTTGTGGGTCCATAAATCAACGACGACCCATTCTTGATAAGCTACTGTACGACGCCGATATAATGGTTTTGCAAGAAACTCTTCTTGGTGACAGGACAGTAAGTACTCCTGGATTTCATTGTTTCTACAATAGGCGACACCTTGGGCAGGCCATCATTGTGCGCAACAATATGGTGGTAGCTGAGGTTGATATGTCTACGTGGAACATTGCAGAATTGCAGGTACATGCGGTTAAAGTGCAGACCCCAGTTCATTTCGTGATTGTTAATGTGTATGCCTGTAATGGGAAGGTGAACACACAACAATGGCAGAATCTCTTCGAGTTCGATGAAGAGAACGTCATTTTCTGCGGAGACGTTAATGCTAGAGGAAACCAGTGGGGTAACGTCATAACCAACAAGCAGGGAGAAGACCTAGAGAACGCACTGGTGTCAGTCGATATGTTACAGCGTTGTGATGTTCTTTGTTCTTTATCTCGTATAGTGGCTAGTACTTCAATGATCACAGCACATCACAACATTGAGGCACATGTAACTGATAAGATCATGACAGAGTCGTTTTCTTTAATATATAATGATAATCACATTTATTGGATTCTGCTGGCACACTTGATCTATAGTCTTGGATGCGACGTTTAATTAATGTCACACAATTTATTATAATTTATCTACTTACGACATGTAAGATGAACACACACAATTCTTGAAACACTCGGAAGTGGAACTCATCACTTCACTACTATTGTCATAATATTCTTGTCAACTTCTTTATCTAGTTTCTATCAATGTCAATTCCTACTGACTTGACTATTCAAGACTTCTACTCTTAACTTCTCACTGTTCTGATTCTAACTGTTTCTAAACTGCTTAACTGCTTCTTGTCTAAATGTTTCTACTTCTAACCTTCTGACTGTCTCTCCTAGCTTAACTCTGTCCTAACTTAACTGCTGGTTCGCTCTCCTAACTTAACTGACTTAGTCTACATTCTACTTTCTCTTCTAAAAATCTCTGGCTTAACTTGACGTTCTTCTTGTGCCGGACTTTAAATACTCCTCAACTCTCTCTTCCACCTGAGGCTCAGCAGCCAATCAGCTGCTGCCGAGCACCCCTGCGACCCTATGATCCAAGTATTGGCCACTCTACATTTACGTGTCCAGTGTCCACCATCTGTGACTCACCTGAACTTTCCCAAATTTGGACAAAGCATCCTGTTTTTCGCCTACTTGGTGACATAATGTTACCTCATGACAATGACCTCTCCTGGAAGTTGGATGACCACTTATTTATCAGCAGCCCAAAGTCATGGGATCAACGCATGCTCATCACAATAACAACCACTAGTTGTTGTGAACATGATGGACACTCGTGGAGATCTGACAATAACACCACGAGGTCGTTGCATGTAACTAAACTTTTCCATGTAGTGAGACATTGTGTCGTTCCACTATTCTGGACCTCTCCTTCGGTGCGTCACTACCCACCCTCTACAACTGGTGAGTGGGGATCATGTAACCTCCCATCGCTTTGTCCAATTACTCTGAACCTCACTCCTTCCTCCTGGTTACTACCCTTCTCCTATAACCTCTACTGTAACTAAACTTCTGACTCACTAGTTATACTGAAATACCATCATTATAGTTAAATCTGCTGGTCGCCACTATATGATACTGCTATCGTCTATTTGAGAAGCGGTAGCTTCCACCAGCTTCACTGTTACATTATCTCCCCCTAATGTCCAGATTTACATACGTAGTATTAAATTTTGTAACATCATAATAAAAATAGTAACAGTATACATATATACATCTTTGAATTCTATGGTCTACTAACTGATAACATGCAATAGCAGATTCTAAGTCATGTGAGTAAAATGTTTCTCTAAATAATTGTCACAATATAACATTCATTCTTTAATAATACATAAGCATCAACACAATCTAGGAGACAATAAGGTACTGAGCAATAAAAATTATTTGTAACAAAAAAAAATGTAACATTTCCAAGGGACTTAATTTTCAAAATATGTCCAGTTGTGTCCCCTGATAATAAAAAAAATCAAGTCTTCTTGAGCATTCTAACTACTTCTGATGACTGATTGCCAGCTTCTTGAGGAGAGCTACATTACAGGCATCAGCAGAACCTCTGTCGACTGGCATCTGTGATCCCAGTATCAGAATCTAAGAATAAACTCATAGAAAAAAACAAACCATTTACAACATTCATTATCATGCATCATTATTACGAGTCTTTATGCTTTAGAACATATCCGCTCAATTGACATAGAACATATACTGACAAAACTTAGACAATGCACATATCTCCGGAGATCACAATCACAACACGATCACCAACCACACTTAGCTTGAGCAATAATATATCAATATACATACATATATATCTTCAGACTTATCTATTTACAACATACCCTCTTTGAGCCTCATTTTAAAACTCAATTTCTTCATGATACTCTCTTTTAGTATCTCCTCTCTACTCTCAATATCAGAATTATCTGGATACAGTCCACTTGACAGCATCTGCTAGTCATTAATTTGACTCAGAATAATCTGCGATTAATCCATTAATCTCTTGTATTCACACAGGACTACTATTTAGTCTCAATAAATTCTGGAACTCTCTCTCAAGTTCCATCTTTTTCTATTCCTCATAATGCTCTATTTCTGTGTATGTATCTTCATATCTGTACAAACTTTGTCATTCGACAACAGAATATATATATATCGCATCAACCTCTCAGGTTCTCATTACTTCTTCATCTTATATAGCTTCTCTTTTCATGTAACTTTTCTATGAGTTATCACTCAGTTACATGATTAATTTCACCACTTAGAATTCTCCTTGAGGTTCTCTCAATAATTCTCTCATTTCTCTGACTTCTTGTAAGTCTCCTATAATTCCCTCATGTAACCTTTCTATGAGTTATCACTCGGTACATGTTTCACATGAGTCTCTTCCAGACTCCTTTTCTCATGATGCTTCTCTTAGTATTCACATTTATAACCTAATTCTTTAGGTCTCAATAAGCACAGGTTATCATCACCTTGCTTCTCACTTCTCATTCTTCAACAACTCTTAAATTTCAATAACACTCTCATCTCCTTGCTACACACTTATATTGGTCAGTCGTTCCTTGGATTACCATCCAACTTCGCAAGTTTAAGAACTCTGACCAACTCGTAGTTAGTACCATATGTTTCACATTGGTAACTCTTTTAACTCCTAGTTCATCTGAGGTAATCTCGCTATTTCCTCAGGTCTCTTGTCTTCTATATTCTCTTGACACTACTTCTCCATATCTATTTATAAATCACATCCTGTGTACATAGTGTATATTATTAATATTAAAATAATTTATTCTTCTAATTAGTGAGTCATTACATCTCACTGTATTATCACATCTCCATGGGATCTTTACCCTTACACTTGCTGGCATGCTCCAGGAACTCGCTCATTCTTCCTAGTCTGCGAGCAAAAAACATGTCTGTTTTTACACGTTCATCATCTTGTCTTTTTCTTTCTTCTATTATCTTCGTCCTTTCTGGGGATCCCAGTGGCCAAAACACTATTCCTGAATTAATATCTTCCTTTAAATCGTTATCTTTACTACACAAACTGTAGCAACTTGTCTATCCTTTTTCTTCTTTGTCTTTGCTGTACATTTCTTGGAGGATTTCTGTCCTGTCGTATAACCTTGCGAGCCTTCCGATATTGTTACCTTACCGTCTTCTATCGTCGTCCCCCAATACTCTCTACGGATTTCATCATTGTCACTATCATAATCTACTGTGCACTGGTCTGGGTATAGTGGGTGCACATAACGTGGTCGATCTGAATCAGCAGGCCACAAATCAACGTCTGATCTTGATGGAATTTTTCTGGTTCTCACCGACTTTTGCCTCTCCGGATGGACCTTTACTTTCTGTCTAACATCTTCTGTGTCTGTCATCTTTGAAAATTTCTCTTGAAGCTGTAGTTTTTCATGCGTCAGTTGTCCAATATATTCCTCCGCCTCCATTATATCATTTTCTATTTTGTCTACTTCTTTCTTCAAGCCTTTGTTCTTCGTCTTTAAGCTATCAACTGTCTCTGTCAACTCTACAATCTTTTTATTATTTTTCTCATTAGTTTGCTTCAGTATCCTAATCTCATGATCTTGTTTTATTAATTTCTCATTTAATTCTTCTATTATTTTGTTACTTTCTTTATTCTTCTCAATCCATTTAGTTTCATATTCTTGCCATGTGTCACTGTCACTACCTACACAGGCATCTATATAAGTCTTTAAAATTGTAGTCTCTACTTCAGTCTGTGTACTCCTTGTCTCTTGTTCAGTGTCTGTATTTCTAATAATCTCTTCTCTAATAATTCTATTTGTTTTTAAACTATATAGTCTATAGTCTGGTTTAGCGTATGTTGTTTTATTGTTTACTTCAGTGTATGTCTTTGGATTTATCATCGTATACTTTTGTAATGGCCTATAAACTTTGACTATAATCTTACTATTATTTATTGTGTGCTCACTATTCAAAATCTTATTGACAATGTTACTTTCTCTGTATAGAATTATAGCTCTGTTTGTCTCTTCTTCAGGCCTATCAATTAATTTCACAAATATTATTTCTCCATACGTATTAAAATAATTTCTAATGTGCCTTTCATCAAGGTTTTTCTCTAAATTTGTTATTAATATCTTACAGCTATTAGTAGTTAGAATTTGTTTACAGTCCATGTCTCTTTAATATCTATATAATCAACTATTAGATGAATACTACTACATGCGAAGGACCCTTCAACTGTTGAAAGAACAAAACAAATACAATTTATTATAGGTTATAAAATATAATAAGACTATAAAATATCAGCACTTTATGAACACCTCAGTTCCTGAAATAAATAGAAATTTATTATTATTTAATCTCCCTGTGGAATAACAATGTAGTATAGAAATTATTATTTAATTTCCCTGTGGAATAAAAACAGTTTAACCTTGTAGTATAATATCAGTAATCAATATATATTAAATTATAATTTTATGTAGCCTTCATTCAATATATAAATATACCTATTTTGAAAAAATACAACCAGCATATGAGCATAGAGTTAAAAAAATGGTTTACAATCAATAGTTGCTGGTATGTCAAATCACCAATAATAGTATTTAAAAATTAATTATTTAACCAAAATACACAACTTAATTAACTACTTAATACATTAATATTTAACTGCTTAATAACTTAATTACTTAACTACTTAATTAAATTTAATAACCAACTACTTAATAAATTCTAATTAATTAATTATTGTTTCTCAGCTGTGCTGACGATCGGTCTTCTTTCCTTCTGGTCACCTACTGTCTAATGTTAATTTATGTCTTAATTTCTAACACACGCGAATGGCCATTGTAATATTTATCTATTAACACTCTTACTTGTTACTTGACTTGTTTCTCTAAATAAAGACTACACCACTTGAAATTATTAATTATCAATCACAATTCACAATTTTCCTCAATAAATTGCCACATGAGAAAATCCGACACATGTTCGACAATTACAAATGTGTCGGGAGTTATCTGACGATGACGATATTCTGTTGAGAGTTATGCCTCTTCCTGAATACTTTCAAAATAAACACTGTGGTGGGTCACAGTTCAAAGGTCGGACTCATTGATGAACTTTGAATCTCAGGTGGACGAAACAATGATTTGTTGCAACTTGACGCTATGACTTGATACCAACAAAACAGGTAATATTGACTGACAATTTGACAATCTCTTGGCTGGTCAGATTTAATGCTGAATAAAATTTTAGTGCCTCTCTTAGACACTTGACACAGGTAAATTTCAGAATTGTAACAGCGTAATTTGACTTTTTGACCTGAAGGACAGGTACTCTTGATTTGTAAAATTACAATCTCAGCTGGCAGGAGTGCAACACAGGTAGAATTGTGGTCGTGTTGAACTTTTGACCCGGTAGACTTTACACGGTGATTTCTCCGTGATTTCTAAGTTGAAGACTGGGCAGGCTTTTTTTATTCTTCCATTAACTTTCTGTCATTCATTTATTTGATTTCTCTCCGCGACAAACCCAGATTTGAATCCTTGATTACTGACAACAAATAATCAAACCTGTTACAGCGTTGTGATGTTCTTTGTTCTTTATCTCGTATAGTGGCTAGTACTTCAATGATCACAGCACATCACAACATTGAGGCACATGTAACTGATAAGATCATGACAGAGTCGTTTTCTTTAATATATAATGATAATCACATTTATTGGATTCTGCTGGCACACTTGATCTATAGTCTTGGATGCGACGTTTAATTAATGTCACACAATTTATTATAATTTATCTACTTACGACATGTAAGATGAACACACACAATTCTTGAAACACTCGGAAGTGGAACTCATCACTTCACTACTATTGTCATAATATTCTTGTCAACTTCTTTATCTAGTTTCTATCAATGTCAATTCCTACTGACTTGACTATTCAAGACTTCTACTCTTAACTTCTCACTGTTCTGATTCTAACTGTTTCTAAACTGCTTAACTGCTTCTTGTCTAAATGTTTCTACTTCTAACCTTCTGACTGTCTCTCCTAGCTTAACTCTGTCCTAACTTAACTGCTGGTTCGCTCTCCTAACTTAACTGACTTAGTCTACATTCTACTTTCTCTTCTAAAAATCTCTGGCTTAACTTGACGTTCTTCTTGTGCCGGACTTTAAATACTCCTCAACTCTCTCTTCCACCTGAGGCTCAGCAGCCAATCAGCTGCTGCCGAGCACCCCTGCGACCCTATGATCCAAGTATTGGCCACTCTACATTTACGTGTCCAGTGTCCACCATCTGTGACTCACCTGAACTTTCCCAAATTTGGACAAAGCATCCTGTTTTTCGCCTACTTGGTGACATAATGTTACCTCATGACAATGACCTCTCCTGGAAGTTGGATGACCACTTATTTATCAGCAGCCCAAAGTCATGGGATCAACGCATGCTCATAACAACCACTAGTTGTTGTGAACATGATGGACACTCGTGGAGATCTGACAATAACACCACGAGGTCGTTGCTTGTAACTAAACTTTTCCATGTAGTGAGACATTGTGTCGTTCCACTATTCTGGACCTCTCCTTCGGTGCGTCACTACCCACCCTCTACAACTGGTGAGTGGGGATCATGTAACCTCCCATCGCTTTGTCCAATACTCTGAACCTCACTCCTTCCTCCTGGTTACTACCCTTCTCCTATAACCTCTACTGTAACTAAACTTCTGACTCACTAGTTATACTGAAATACCATCATTATAGTTAAATCTGCTGGTCGCCACTATATGATACTGCTATCGTCTATTTGAGAAGCGGTAGCTTCCACCAGCTTCACTGTTACAGATATAGTGTGCTTGAATGATGGAAGGGCAACAAGAATGGCCACTCAAACAGGGGACTCTGATAGTGTCATAGACCTGGCACTGGTGTCTTCCACCTTCGCACCGGTTTGCAGGTGGAGTGCACTGGGGTTCCACGGAAGTGATCACTATCCATGTGTCCTCCTAATTGAGAAAAGCAGAAATAGAAGCCAGAAAAGAAAGCTCCACACGTTCCACTACGAGAAAACAGACGAGGACGTCATTAGCAAAATCAGACATTGGAAACAGAGCGCCCCTCGTAGGAGGCAGGAGAGATGGACACAGCCACCCTGATGGAACGTAGAAGTAGAGGAAGCCTGGCTGAGCAAGAGACAAATGGCCAAGACATGGCAGAAAGCTAGAAGGTATGGTAGAACACAACCTGAGCTCTTGAAGCGTCTGAAAGTAGAGGTCGACCATGAATGGTACAACACGACACAGAGGCATACCAGACTTTCAGAGCACAGGTCGGATATGGCACAAATCTGATGAGAACAAAGGGAAGGTCCTGCTTGCCTGCTACATTGGGCAGACGGACCAAAGAAATGAGGCTGTAAGAATGAGGATACGGGGATCGCTGTCAAAGTTGTGTAAGGATGTAGTGCTGGGAGAAGATCTCACAATCACAACCGATACTAGTCGCACAACGCTGAAAATGTCACACAACGTTGCTCCTGGTCCAGATGGTGTTTGGTACGATGATATAGGCGGTTTAGCTGACGACGACTTGACAAAACTGGCCAAAGAGTCTTATGACAGCATTTGGAGTGGTCAGGTTAAGGAGGAGTGGCTACACAGCTACTTACTGCCGCTACCTAAGCCAAACAAGGACCATTCTCAGATCAGTGTATACAGAATAATCACAATGCAGAACACTGCGGGCAAGCTGCTGGAGAAAATAGTTGTCCGTGTCCTCACCTGTCACCTTGAACAGAAACGCGCATTCCCACCCACACTCGGAGGTTATAGATATAACAAAGAGACATGGCTCAACGCGGCAGTCGTTGCTTATGACGTCTTCGAAGGCTGCCACAGACGAGAGGAGACATGTGCTGCTGCTATAGATCTAGAGGATGCATACAATAGGGTACCATTTGAATATCTCATGCATATGTTCCTCAAATTGGCGGTGCACCCCTTCCTCATTAGATGGAACGCCGTGGCACTTTTCAGAGGAAGGTGATACTCAGATGTGGAAGTTGGTCTTCCGAGCCAACATCCATTTGTCCAGGGCTGCCACAAGGCTCACCATTGTCACCAGTTCTATTTAACGTGTACACAATAACGATCACGGCCCAACAGCTGGATGGGAGGGGAAGAACTATGACTTTTGCTGATGATATTCTGGTATATCGACAGGGAAGAGACAGACGGGGACTCGCCTCCACAATGCAAGACGAACTCGATCGCATTTCTTCCTGGTGTGGGGTTTCAGGTGCCTTGGTTAATCCTAATAAAGCATCAGTTTCATGGTTCTCCCTTAACAATCATATCGTTAATACGACCACACCGGTAGTACGAATGGGAGCTGATGAGGTGACCAGGGACAATGTTGATAACACATCTCGGAGTTAAGTTTGATCGAAGCCTGTGTTTTCGGGACCACGTCGACCATGTGATAACAAAATCCCGCAAAGGATTAGCCGCCTTGAAGGTCATGGCAGCTGCCAACATCGAGCAGAGGCTACTTACTCTTCTGTTCCAGGGATTAGTCCTCGCACCAATCGAGTATGCCCTGGCAATTCTTACTGTCAGTACGACTCAAATTGATAGGCTGGAGAAAATACTAAATGAAGCCATGCCTATTATCTTGGGATGTACAAGGGACACTCCCTGTGTAGCAATGAGGTATCTTCTTGACTTTCCAACCATGGATGACAGAATCAGGATCTGGAGAGCACGAGCATACCCGAAGATTAGTACAGATAAAGAGCATCCGTTGCACCACGTGCTCAACACAGGGAAAGGAGCCAGGCTAAAAAGAGGCAAATCATGGGTTGGCCGAGCAGAAGATGTCATCAAACAGGTCTGTGGGCTTACCAATATCAGTCTTGGTGAAGAGTGTATACCGGTGCCTACGTCTTTCAAGGGGACTTTCTCGTGTATTGTCACACTCGACAGGAAAAGTAGGGAACAGAACCCGGTCGCGGTTAATGCGGAGGTCATCGGTCTCATCTGCAATAACACCGATGAAAAGATGTAGTCATATATACAGACGGATCTGTAAGACGACACCAAAGAAGTGCATGGGCATTTACAGCACGCTCGACAGGCAGAATAACCAAGGAAGACAGTGGTGCATACGTCATGACCACGAGTAGCATGACAATGGAAGTGATGGCAGTGACCAAGGCATTCAAATGGTTAGAGTCACAAGACTACACCCACGCATGTATCCTGAGTGATTCGATGAGCATGATAAAAAAAGTGGAGGCGGGCTCTGTGCACATGCAATGGGTCGTTGCAGAAATCCAAAATACGTAAGGTAACCTTTGTCTATGTCCCTGGACATGCGAGAATACGGGGAAATGAAAGAGCGGACAGGTTGGCTAGCTGCGCTGTCGTTGGGGACGGGCAACCAATGGATCGGGCGGACATCATCAATGCCTTCCGAGATGTGGGAAGAGCACAGGACTTCGACAAACACAGATCCACGTCACTTCTTCGGATGATGGAAATGGGAGTTAAGATGGGCACAGCCAGAAATGAGAAACTTAGTGGCCGTATAAGAAGACTTATCAACCAACATAGGACTGGAGTCGTCAGTCGATGGACACTACGATAATTGCTGAGAAGGGTATCTGAGCACCTATGGACATGTTCGGAGTGCAATGATAATGACCAGCAAATAACTCAATAAGGATTTGTTAGAATGATACTGGGGAAAAAATTGTTTAGGGTGATGTAAGGGATTAACTGTAAGGTAGGATAGCACTATTGAATGTGTAGATATTGGCTCATATACCTTCATCGGCACACTCGCTGTTCGATCGGGAAAGTGAACTTTTGCCCTGAGCTAATCTAACCTACCTGTAACACAAAGTTCAATAACTCAGTTCTTCAGCAGTTATTGCCCGCGGTAATTTCATCATGGGAAGTGACGTAATTGATCCTGGATGAACACAACTTCCTGCTCAAACATTCTTTTAATGACTCCTTTTTTTGCCGTTTTCGTTTCATTTAAATTAAGCAACCATGACCTATCTCGCTGTCTATGCTCATTTATAGTCCATCGTTTCTGTTATAAATGTAATTAAATTGCCTTACTCTCTCTCCCCTCTCTCTCTCTCTCCCTCTTTCTCTCTCTCTCTCTCGCTCTCTCTCTCTCTCTCTCTCTCTCTCTCTATATATATATATATATATATATATATATATATATATAAAGACTCTAATTTAAGATTAGAAGGATTAAGATTCAAATTTACCAAAGTTGTGTGCTTAGTACATTTCTATACGGATCAGAAACTTGGACTACCTATGCAGGGCAGGAGAAAAGGTTAAACAGCTTTCATGCACGTTGCCTTCGCAAGATTATGAACATCAAATGGCAGGACAAAGTAACTAACTCTAATGTCTTACAATGAGTCAAACTCCCATCGATCATGGCAACACTTAGGATTCGTAGACTAATGTGGCTGGGCCATGTCAGAAGAATGGCAAAAAATCGCATTCCCAAACAAATATTGTATGGTGAACTTAAGGAAGGAAAGAGACCAAAGGGAAGACCAGTGCAGGGATATAAGGATGTTTGAGGGCTTCCTTGAGAGAATTTTCTAGAAGTGAAAGGAACTGGGAAAATGTGGCTGCGGAACGTAGCACACGGAGAGCAAACTTAAAAAATGGCACAGCAACATTCGAGACAGTGCTGATATCAAATTCAGAAGACAAAAGTCCAGGTAGCGCAAGGTAGGCCAGGAAGAGAAAAGAGACAAGGCCAGGTACCGCAAATACACCTTGCTCGTTCTGTGGATAGATCTATCTGTCCAGGATTGGCAGATTCAGCCACGAGAGAAGATGTTCAGTAAAGCAGCACCCAGTATGAGACACTAATGCTTTACCAAACTACTGACTTATCATGATTGCTTGCTACCAACCGTCTGTCAAGACGCCAAAGGCCATATAATATATATATATATATATATATATATATATATATATATATATACACATATATACATATATGTAATGTACAATATATTACGTACAGGTATATATAGAATATATGTATATAGTATGCTAGAAGGTTTGTTTGTATGTTACTTTACTAACACCTTAAACCGATCTAGAATCAATAATTCCCCAAAGGATACTTCTTAAATGTTGGTGACAGTTAACCTGGACAGCATATACCATCATTCTGATATTACAAATTAAAAACAGTTGGTTTATTATATGTTAATAGCCTTTGTTAATGTGGACAAGATGTGAGTGTATATAGATAGATTGGTAGATAGGTAAGTAGAGAGATTGTTTCACTCTGCGCACGATTTTTCTCTCTCAGAAAGTGAGAGAAGGACGGCTTGTAGTGAAGAAATAAATGAAAGATCAAAAAAAGTATTTAAAAAAATTGAAGTAAAGTAAGAGTTTATTAGGACTTCCGGTCAATATGGCGCATAGTCGGCAGGAACCATTGAGGCTCAGTTTGAAAGGTGTTGTTTTTGCAGTTTCCTCATATTCCATGCCTGGCTTGCTGCCGGAGCTACTGAGTTTAGTGCGCTGTGCATGCCGTGAGATGTGTTTTCCATTCGGATCGTGTTTCGATATTCCGATTGCTTGCGAACAATTATGATATCATATGACGAAGGATAGTTCAGTTACGTTCACTTTCGTTGCCAGTTGGCCATATGTCTTTTGGCGTGTGCTGTAGCTGCTATGATGGGAACTGCAGCTGTCTTTCTTTGTTTGGATCCTTCGATGAGATGAATTTTAATTCGGATGATTCCACTGTCACGGACAGTTTAGCAATTATGGATTTTAATTCGTTTGCAGTGATACCGGGGTCTTCGACAAAATATAACCATAAGAGTTCATTAACAACATTATCGAGCTGGAATGACCAAAAAAAAAGGGAGACGATGAACATGAGAAAAGAATCAGTAATATACATTGATATGTCTTAAGTTAGGGAGCCGCGATAGCTCAGTGGTTAGTGAACTGGACTACAAAGGACAAGGGGTAGGGTTCGATCCCAACCGACGGCTTCCGGGTTCACCCAGCCTTAAATGGGTACCGGATTTTTTTCTGGTAAAGTAAAGCAGCACGGGCGTAATACTGACTACATTACCCCAAAAATCATGTGCTGAAGGTCTGTAAAATATAGGGTCACTAACACCATATTTCCCTATACGCCACTTGGTGTGACGGGGTACTTTACTTTACTTATGTCTTAAGTTAGATGAGCTACGAGAAGTAAATATCCGTGCCAACAGCTAAACATTATGTAGCCTCAAGGTAAATGAAATCAGACACGCAGTGGTGCCTTCATTTCACAAATTTGATAATACATTTTCTTGTTAACAACGTTTGAATCAACTGAAAGAAAAAATCTAAATGTCATCTTCCGAAATAACAATTCTAGAAGCAAAAAGAAGTGAAATAAATTTAAATATTCAGAAACAGAGTTAGCTGTCATGCCTTGAAACAATATACTCGTCTGCTGTTACTGAGGTAGTGGGCAGGTTGAAGCGGTCCGCTGGGTGTGTACCTTGTTGGAGTACATCTCGATGTAGACATGCATTTCCCCTATTTCCTTCTATGTTTACAGGTGTTCGAAATTAGTCATTTTGGAGTAGGCAAAAAATAAAATGGTAAAACAAAGAAGAAATAAACAGTATTGGAAAAAGAGACATATATTGACATTGTACAAACGCAATACAATTTAACATTAATAATTTACTGATATATCAACAAGACAGTGAAGAGCATAATATTGAGGATTCGTAGGTAATGACCACTGGTGAAGCAAAAATACCAACCGGAATAATCAACAATGGACTTTAAATTGTAATAAACTAAACATATCTGGGATCTGTAGTAACTAACAATGGAGACTAAAAAAGAGATAAAGTGAAGACTAGCAATAGAACAATTTCGTCATCAAGGGCTATGCCTTCTGGCGTAGGTGATCATGTTTCTCCACAACTATCGATCTCGACAGTTATTTATCATTTCTGTTGTTGACCTTCTGCCAAGCCATTCTCTTAAGCTGTCTGGTATTTTTTCTCTTTGCTTCCCTCTATCGCTTAGTCCCTCAATTTTACCAGTTGTCACAATATATTCCAGCTGTTCCCTTCTCATTACATAGCCATAAAATAATGATTGTTTATTCCTCATCATCATCGAGTGCCATCTCCGCATCGAAGGTTGGCTACCATGGAGCGCCATTCTGCTCTGTATTTTGATTTCATGGTGCAGGTTGTCATAGACTGGTTTGTCCATCTTTTTTTATGTTACTCGCCCATGTTAGTCTTGGTCTGCCTCTACCTCTTTTACCTTGTATTTTCCCTCCAGGATTGTAGGCTGTTGTGTCTTTTAACATGGCCCAAAAATCGCATTTGTCTGTTTGAATTGTGTTTAGTAGTTCTCTTTTCATTTTTAGTTGTTTTAAGACTTCACCGTTTTATTTTATTTTCCTTCCATCCAATTCTACCTATTCTTCTATATATCCACATTTCAAAGGCTTCAATTCTCTGTTCTGTTTTCTTGTCTAATATCCATGTTTCTGCACCATTTAGGAATGTTGAGAAGACATAACATTTTGCTATTCTTAGTTTTAGCCCTGGTGTTATTTGTTTTGATGTTAGTATGTTCTTCATGACATTAAAATTACTTTTTGCCATTCCTATTCTTTTGTTTATTTCAGTTTTACATCTTCCATCACTGATTATAGTATGTCCAAGGTAGTTGTAGCTCTGAACTGTCTCCAGGTCTAATTGTTCAATTTTGATACCCACTTGTTTCTTCCTAATATTGGAAATTGCCTCTCTTTTTGTTTTGACCTCTTTCAGAACGTTTTCATTACTCTTCTTAGCTGTCCATGGTGTTATCAACATTCTTGTGTTAAACTACATTTCTACAGCCTCCAGTGATTTTCTTGTTTGTTGTCCCATTGTCCATGATTCACATCCATATGTTACGACAGGCTCTACATAACATTTAAGAATTTTTAAAATCCATTTTTCTATTGTCAAAAATGGATTACATAGTGTCTTCCTCTTTTGGAAAGCTGCTTTTGCCTGTGCCATTCTGCATCTCACCTCTATTGTACATCTTCCGTCTGAGGTTAACAAAGTTCCCAAATATTTAAATTCATTTACCTGTTTTAATATTGTTTCACTTGTCTTTATTTTGCACTGAGGTGATGTTTTTTTCTTTGTTGTTACCCTTACCTCTGTCTTTCTGCTATTAAGGCTGAGTCCTTTATTTTTGCTTTCCTTCACTATAATGTCTAACATTTCTTTTAACTCATTTTCACTCTTAGCGATTAAGACTGTATCATCAGCATACCTTAGATTATTTATACTATGACCTCCAATTGTTATTCTAGGCATGCCCCTTATGGGTCTTAAAATAATCTCACCATACATATATAATAAATCTGGCGACAGCACACAACCTTATCTAACACCTTGTTTTATTTTTTGAAACATTCCCAATTGGCTTCCAGTTCTTATGGCCGCTGTTTCATGTACATGTTCTTTATTATTCTTAAATCTTTACTGTAAACGTTTATGCCTTCTAAAATTGTGATTATTTCTTGCTGCTTTACTTTGTCAAATGCTTTGGTATAATCTATGAAACAGGTATAGATCTGTTTTCAGATGGTTCTGTGTTTCCTTCTACTAAAGAACCATGGCTCCGTGACTCTCTGTACTACATAACTATGGCTCTATGACTCATTCTACTAAAGAACTATATGAATCTTTCTACCAAAGATCGTATATACAAACATACATGTAATGAAAGTATTCTGTTAATCCAATTTATCACAACGTATGCTATCTATCTTTCGTTCGCTCGGAGTATTGTCTATATCAGCAATGTCGTTTCCTGTATGAATTTTACTGTCTTTTTTAATTCTTGCAGTAGCCCATACAGTTTTGTCTGTAGTGTTGTATCTATGGGCCAATGGATTTTCCTCAGTCTACTATATTCAGTGCAGTCTTGAAGTATGTGTTCAGCAGTCTGGGGTGCCTGTCCACATGTACAAGTAGTTGATGTGCCGATCTTGAATTTTGTATACATGTGACTATGGAGTCGATTGTGTCCTGTTCTTAGGCGTATAATGATAACTTGTTCATATCTATTCATATTATGAAAGGCATCCTGATTTGGGGCTTGTGGTCCTCTGATTGATTTGATTATCTGTTTCTTATGATGGTATGTAACTGGTGTATCTAGTTGTGTGCCTGTTGAACCTTCCTTTGCCAACTGATCTGCTTTCTCATTTCCTGGTATTCCACAGTGAGACGGGATCCACTGCAGGGCAACCCTGTGGTGCTTGCAGAGTTCAGTCAATAAGGTCTGCAGATGTGGTAATTTTCTGGATTGTAGTGCCTGGAGTACTGATCTTGCATCTGTCAAAAACACTACAGGCTGTGGGCTAAGATTACTGTTCAGCAGTTTTCTATTGCCAACTTTATTGCTTGTATTTCTGCATCATAATTGTGACAATATTTCCCTGTTGCTATTTTATTCATATCCCTAGTGTTATTTGGGTACTCTATATATGCACCTGCTCCCCCATTCTTTACTGCATTCTGTGCTGATCCATCTGTGTACACACGGATCCATAGGTCTTGTGGGTATTCTTCATCCATGAAACTGAGAGTTATTGTTTTTCGCTGTAGACTATTTTGTTCCTCTTTGTCAACTATTCCTTTCACTTCTGTCCGTATTTGAACTGATAATCCTGATTCATCTGTCCAGGGAGTCTGTTCTGGTATGGGCAGAAGGGGTTTAACAACTCTTGGCATGTCTGGTGTTTGTCTACTAATACGCTTGGCTTGGTGGATAAAACTGCTTCTCTTAAGTCGTCCCAATGCAAGATTTTGGAATCTGTCCTTCATTGGATGTCTCGGCATGCATACACATTTTTCTGCCTGTATCAGCACCTTTGTGTCTCTCCGTTCTCTCAGTGCTGGTATCCTCCACAATTTCTCCATCTCCAATATTGGTGTTGATTTCATTGCTCCTGTGATGGCCCTAAGTGCCTGGTTTTGTACTTTATCCAGTTCTTGCAATGTGGTGTTTGATGCTGAGCACCATGCTGATGATCCATATTCTAAATGTGGGCGTATACTCTGTTGGTAAACTTTACTGAGTATTTTCCCACTCGCACCCCATGTGGTTCCACACAACTTTCTTAGAATAACCAATTTCCTCCTTGCTTTTTGGGTTGCCTTATTTATCTGCTGTTTCCAAGATAGTTTGTTATCAAATGTAACTCCGAGATATGTAGCTTGTATGTCTTCTTTCACAGGCTCATTGTTTATGTAGATGGCTCCTGCTTTTTGTTTTGGGGAGAGTGTGAAAAGTGTAGTACTGCATTTGTCTGTATTGATGCTGATACACCATCTATTTGTCCATGAATTCAGTGCATTCATAGCTCTTTGTAGCAATTTGGAGGCCACTGTTGCATACTCCTCTGTGCACTACATTACCAAGTCATCAGCATACATTGCCACTTTGATGCCATGTGGTAGTTCAGTAACTAGGTCATTGATGTAGATCAGAAAAAGTGTTGGAGATAGTACCCCTCCTTGTGGAACGCCCTGGCGCAATAAGACCTTCTTACTCTTAAGACCATCCAGTTGCACTCTGGCTCTCCTGTTATGCAGGTATGCTTTGACCCATTTGTACATCCTGCCATTTACTCCATAATTTCTCAGTTTCTTCAAAAGCCCTTCCTTCCATACCTTATCAAATGCTTTCTTTAGGTCTATCCATGCTGCTAGTACCAGTTTCTTTTCTTGAAACGCAAGTAGTATACAAGGGTCCAACTGGTTAGTATTGTGGCGCTAAATTAACAAAGATATATGGGGCGGCGCGCGGCGCGCATAAAGCGTGCGGCGCAGGGGGAGTTAACCATGACCGATCGTGTCCGGATATGACCTCTAGTCCCGGTGACCCCGGAAGTGAACTGTTTATGTCTGGTGTAGGTTGACAAAGGCTGACTTTGGAGTTCCGTAATTTAAAAATTCCGAATTATTTAAAAAAAAAACAGTCTCCATCGGATTTCGAACACGGGTCTACGGCGTGCCAGGCCAGACACTTACCACTATGCTACAGGCGAGCACAGAATTAGAGGCTGAATGAGACAGGTGAGTCGTGACGCTTTTGTTGGTGCTCGACAGCTATCTAGTAGTAGAGAAAGTTTGACCCGCATTTAGGCGCTAAATTAACAAAGATATATAGGGCAGCGTGCGGCGCAGGGGGAGTTAACCATGACAATTCGTGTCGGGATGCCTGGTGACCTCTCGTTGACCTCTAAACCTCTCGGCGCCATGGTCGGGGTGAGCTCTCGCAGTGGGGGACCTATTATGATCAAAGACCCTATGTCTCTGTGAAATTTCTCACTTGGGTAACTTAAGCTAGAAACAAGGGTCCATTTGACCCGCATTTTTCCCGTAAATTAACAAAGATATATAGTAGGCGCGCGGCGCGCCTAATGTGCTGTAGGCGCAGGGGGAGTTAACCATGATCTTTCGTGTCGGTGACCCTGGAAGTGACCTGTTTATGTTTGATGTGTCCTGACTTTGGAGTTCTTGATGTACTTAATCGATAGTGATAGGTTAGTAGATTATACAACATCTAGGGAAAACGAGCAATATAAAACAGAAGACAATATATATATTTTATTCTTTTATTAGCTGAATAGGTGTATAACATACATTGATATTATATATCATTACAAACATAGTCAGTACATTGAGTAAATATATAGCACAAGTATAACAATTATTTATAGCTATGTAGTTGGGTGTCAGCTTAACGTTGTACCATAAATGAAGCATAAGGGTGAAACAGTTAGAGATTACTGGTTAGTCTAAGCTGGTAGTGTAAATATGTTCCTCGGTGTTAGTGGTTCGCTATCTCTCTCTCTCTCTCTCTCTCTCTCTCTCTCTCTACTATTCCTGCCTAGATTTCCCTCCATTGAAACACTTACTCATTCTCTCCATTTATCCCTATCATCGCGCCTTCCTTCTCTCTCTCTCTCTCTCTCTCTCTCTCTCTCTTTCTCCCCTATCCTCTCTTAGACTTCTAACCTATCAGTCCACCCTCCTCCTCTCCCTTTAGCTCCCCCGCCCGCCCTCATATTTTTAGCGTCCATCCTATTGTAACACTTGATTATTCTCACCATTAATACATAGCATCTCACCTTCTTTCTCATAGGCTTCTCTCGCTCGCTCTCTCTCTCTCTCTCTCTCTCTCTCTCTCTCGCGCTCTTCTAACCCCGACTAGACTTCTCTCCTACCATTCCACCTTTCTTCCTCTCTCTCTCTCTCTCTCTTTACCTCGCCTAGCGTTCCGCCTTCATTCGTATTTTTACCTTACCACCAGTGTAACACATTAATAACATTGAATATCAATTACAAAAAGACTTGAAATATTTACTTTTTAAAGAACCAATAAGATAAACATATGAAAAACGAAGGAATAATACACTCGACAAGGCTTAACAGACGTACTTTATACACATCACCATTAATACAACTCAAATTCCTTTAATGATAACCTATCACATCGTTATGAGCTAAGAGAAAAACAGAAAGAAAAAAAATTCAACTTACACCGTAAAATATTCCACTACAACACAGACCGCTAGACTGAACAGTACTATGAAAATAAACGGCCGTGAATCAAGCGCGCTTATAACACGAAGTCTCACATCCGACTAGTTTAAATATAATCTGGTAAATAAAAGTTAGGAGACAAGGGCAGAAACCTAGGAGGCAAGGGCAGAAACCTAGGAGGCAAGGACAGAAACCTAGGAGGCAAGGACAGAAACCTAGGAGGTAAGGGCAGAAACCTAAGAGGCAAGGGTAGAAACCTAAGAGGCAAAGACAGAAACCTAGGAGGCAAGGGCAGAAACCTAGGAGGTAAGGACAGAAAACTAGGAAGCAAAGGCTGAAAACAAGGAGGGAAGATCAGAAATCTAGGAAGCTGTGTTAGAAAACAAGGAGGGAAGGTCAGAAACCTAGGAGGCAAGGTCAGAAACCTAGGAGGCAAGGTCAGAAACCTAGGAGGCAAAGGCAGAAACCAAAGAGGCAAGGGCAGAAACCTAGGAGGCAAGGTCAGAAACCTAGGAGGCAATGTCAGAAACCTAGGAGGCAAGGGCAGAAACCAAAGACACAAAGGCAGAAACCAAAGAGGCAAGGGCAGAAACCTAGGAGGCACCTCGATGGACAGCTAGACAACGGAAGAAGCAGAGATTATCATTGTAAACTTTAGAATGGGAATCGGTTTGAAGGATATTATTACCTTGATTTGATGCAATGTAGTGTGGGATATCTAGCAGACACCCTATAGGATAATCTTGAAGTTTATAAACATAAACACTCGTACTGACTAAGGCTTCCAAGGTGTATTTGGTTGTCTCCCTATTTTTGTCTGTATAACCTAATATATCACTTTCATTTAATCTATCGATATACGTTTCAAAGTCATTTCTGTTGTTAACTAACAAGGGTTTGTCTAACCCTGTCGCGTTATTTGAGCTTGCGTGAAAGTAACGCAACCCCTGTGTATAGGCCAAATCGCAAACATTTTACCCCCCAGAACACAAAAAATTTAGGCTCATACTCAAAATGTCGATCCCAAAACCATAAAAATCTACTCCCATACTCATACTAGTTAGACACATCGAACAGATAGTTACATCCAAAGTCCCAAATAGTTAGGCCAAATCACTAACATTTTACCTCCAGAACACACAAATTTAGGCTCATACTAAAAAAGTCGACCTAAAAATCCAGAAAAAGCTACTCACATAGTCATAATAGTTAGACACAACGAGTCGAAAGTTATATTCAAGCGACCTCAACACCATAAAAAAGGTACTCACATAGTCATACTAGTTAGACACATCGAACAGATAGTTACAGCCAAAGTCCCAAAAAAAAAAGTTTGGTTAAATCGAAACTATTTTACCCACAGAACACAACAATGTAGGCTCATACTAAAAAATCGACCTCAACACGATAAAAAGGTACTCACATAGTCATACTAGTTAGACACATCGAACAGATAGTTACATCCAAAAGCCCAAATCACTAACATTTTACCTCCAGAACACAAAAATTTAGGCTCATACTAAAAAAGTCGACCTATAAACCATAAAAATCTACTCACATAGTCATACTAGTTAGACACATCGAACAGATAGTTACAGTCAAAGGCCCAAACAGAGTGGCCATATCACTAACATTTTACCTCCATAACACAAAAATTTAGGCTCATACTAAAAAAGTCGACCTAAAAATCCAGAAAAAGCTACTCACATAGTCATAATAGTTAGACACAACGAGTCGAAATTTATATTCAAGGTCAAAAAAAAAAAAACCGTTATTTTAGACATCCTCATTGCAAAAATTTACATAAAAAAACCACTTTTAGGATTTTACCCCCTTAGCATTTTTGAGGGTTACGCCCATTAAATCGGTAAAAAAAATCGTAATTTTAGCACGTAGGCTTACCTAAAACTTTATTTTAGACATCCCCACACCAAAAATTTACTTAAAAATCACTTTTGAGATTGTTACCCCCTTACCATTTTTGAGGGTTACGCCCATGGAATCGATAAAAATCGTAAATTTAGCACATAGGCTTACCTAAAACTTTATTTTAGACATCCCCATTGCAAAAATTTACATTAAAAACCACTTTTAGGATTTTACCCCCTTATCATTTTTTGAGGGTTACGCCCATAGAATTGATAAAAATCGTAAATTTAACACGTAGGCTTACCTAAAACTTTATTTTAGACATCCCCACACCAAAAATTTACTTAAAAATCACTTTGAAATTGTTACCCCCCTTAAAATTTTTTAGGGTTACGCCCCTGAAAGCGATAAAAAATTGAAATATAACCTCAAGGCATACCTCCCACATAATTTTTGACACCCCTACATATCAAATTCCAACAAAAAAACAACAAAAAGCTAGTAGTAGCGGTGGCTGTGAACTCAACAGAAAAGTGGAATAACATGCACCGAAATACAATAGATTTGGCACTGAAACTGTTTCGGTGCCAAAACATGCACGAGAAGTAGTATGTTAGGGTTCACAGCCACCGCTACTACTAGCTTTTTGTTGTTTTTTTGTTGGAATTTGATATGTAGGGGTGTCAAAAATTATGTGGGAGGTATGCCTTGAGGTTATATTTCAATTTTTATCGCTTTCAGGGGCGTAACCCTAAAAAATTTTAAGGGGGGTAACAATTTCAAAAGTGATTTTTAAGTAAATTTTTGGTGTGGGGATGTCTAAAATAAAGTTTTAGGTAAGCCTACGTGCTAAATTAACGATTTTTATCGATTTCAGGGGCGTAACCCTCAAAAATGGTAAGGGGGGTTACAATTTCAAAAGTGCTTTTTAAGTAAATTTTTGGTGTGGGGATGTCTAAAATAAAGTTTTAGGTAAGCCTACGTGTTAAATTTACGATTTTTATCAATTCTATGGGCGTAACCCTCAAAAAATGATAAGGGGGTAAAATCCTAAAAGTGGTTTTTAATGTAAATTTTTGCAATGGGGATGTCTAAAATAAAGTTTTAGGTAAGCCTATGTGCTAAATTTACGATTTTTATCGATTCCATGGGCGTAACCTCAAAATGGTAAGGGGGTAACAATCTCAAAAGTGATTTTTAAGTAAATTTTTGGTGTGGGGATGTCTAAAATAAAGTTTTAGGTAAGCCTACGTGCTAAAATTACGATTTTTTTTACCGATTTAATGGGCGTAACCCTCAAAAATGCTAAGGGGGTAAAATCCTAAAAGTGGTTTTTTATGTAAATTTTTGCAATGAGGATGTCTAAAATAACGGTTTTTTTTTTGGACCTTGAATATAACTTTCGACTCGTTGTGTCTAACTATTATGACTATGTGAGTAGCTTTTTCTGGATTTTTAGGTCGACTTTTTTAGTATGAGCCTAAATTTTTGTGTTATGGAGGTAAAATGTTAGTGATATGGCCACTCTGTTTGGGCCTTTGGCTGTAACTATCTGTTCGATGTGTCTAACTAGTATGACTATGTGAGTAGATTTTTATGGTTTATAGGTCGACTTTTTTAGTATGAGCCTAAATTTTTGTGTTCTGGAGGTAAAATGTTAGTGATTTGGGCTTTTGGATGTAACTATCTGTTCGATGTGTCTAACTAGTATGACTATGTGAGTACCTTTTTATCGTGTTGAGGTCGATTTTTTAGTATGAGCCTACATTGTTGTGTTCTGTGGGTAAAATAGTTTCGATTTGACCAAACTTTTTTTTTTGGGACTTTGGCTGTAACTATCTGTTCGATGTGTCTAACTAGTATGACTATGTGAGTACCTTTTTTATGGTGTTGAGGTCGCTTGAATATAACTTTCGACTCGTTGTGTCTAACTATTATGACTATGTGAGTAGCTTTTTCTGGATTTTTAGGTCGACTTTTTTAGTATGAGCCTAAATTTGTGTGTTCTGGAGGTAAAATGTTAGTGATTTGGCCTAACTATTTGGGACTTTGGATGTAACTATCTGTTCGATGTGTCTAACTAGTATGAGTATGGGAGTAGATTTTTATGGTTTTGGGATCGACATTTTGAGTATGAGCCTAAATTTTTTGTGTTCTGGGGGGTAAAATGTTTGCGATTTGGCCTATACACAGGGGTTGCGTTACTTTCACGCAAGCTCAAATAACGCGACAGGGTTAGACAAACCCTTGTTAGTTAACAACAGAAATGACTTTGAAACGTATATCGATAGATTAAATGAAAGTGATATATTAGGTTATACAGACAAAAATAGGGAGACAACCAAATACACCTTGGAAGCCTTAGTCAGTACGAGTGTTTATGTTTATAAACTTCAAGATTATCCTATAGGGTGTCTGCTAGATATCCCACACTACATTGCATCAAATCAAGGTAATAATATCCTTCAAACCGATTCCCATTCTAAAGTTTACAATGATAATCTCTGCTTCTTCCGTTGTCTAGCTGTCCATCGAGGTGCCTCCTAGGTTTCTGCCCTTGCCTCTTTGGTTTCTGCCTTTGTGTCTTTGGTTTCTGCCCTTGCCTCCTAGGTTTCTGACATTGCCTCCTAGGTTTCTGACCTTGCCTCCTAGGTTTCTGCCCTTGCCTCTTTGGTTTCTGCCTTTGCCTCCTAGGTTTCTGACCTTGCCTCCTAGGTTTCTGACCTTGCCTCCTAGGTTTCTGACCTTCCCTCCTTGTTTTCTAACACAGCTTCCTAGATTTCTGATCTTCCCTCCTTGTTTTCAGCCTTTGCTTCCTAGTTTTCTGTCCTTACCTCCTAGGTTTCTGCCCTTGCCTCCTAGGTTTCTGTCTTTGCCTCTTAGGTTTCTACCCTTGCCTCTTAGGTTTCTGCCCTTACCTCCTAGGTTTCTGTCCTTGCCTCCTAGGTTTCTGTCCTTGCCTCCTAGGTTTCTGCCCTTGCCTCCTAGGTTTCTGCCCTTGTCTCCTAACTTTTATTTACCAGATTATATTTAAACTAGTCGGATGTGAGACTTCGTGTTATAAGCGCGCTTGATTCACGGCCGTTTATTTTCATAGTACTGTTCAGTCTAGCGGTCTGTGTTGTAGTGGAATATTTTACGGTGTAAGTTGAATTTTTTTTCTTTCTGTTTTTCTCTTAGCTCATAACGATGTGATAGGTTATCATTAAAGGAATTTGAGTTGTATTAATGGTGATGTGTATAAAGTACGTCTGTTAAGCCTTGTCGAGTGTATTATTCCTTCGTTTTTCATATGTTTATCTTATTGGTTCTTTAAAAAGTAAATATTTCAAGTCTTTTTGTAATTGATATTCAATGTTATTAATGTGTTACACTGGTGGTAAGGTAAAAATACGAATGAAGGCGGAACGCTAGGCGAGGTAAAGAGAGAGAGAGAGAGAGAGGAAGAAAGGTGGAATGGTAGGAGAGAAGTCTAGTCGGGGTTAGAAGAGCGCGAGAGAGAGAGAGAGAGAGCGAGCGAGAGAAGCCTATGAGAAAGAAGGTGAGATGCTATGTATTAATGGTGAGAATAATCAAGTGTTACAATAGGATGGACGCTAAAAATATGAGGGCGGGCGGGGGAGCTAAAGGGAGAGGAGGAGGGTGGACTGA
The DNA here is from genome assembly GCA_032433765.1 of Megaustenia siamemsis. Lineage (NCBI taxonomy): Eukaryota > Metazoa > Mollusca > Gastropoda > Stylommatophora > Ariophantidae > Megaustenia > Megaustenia siamemsis. The sequence continues at coordinate 80,751,945 of JAVIAB010000001.1, read as the reverse complement.
TAGGTTAGAAGTCTAAGAGAGGATAGGGGAGAAAGAGAGAGAGAGAGAGAGAGAGAGAGAGAAGGAAGGCGCGATGATAGGGATAAATGGAGAGAATGAGTAAGTGTTTCAATGGAGGGAAATCTAGGCAGGAATAGTAGAGAGAGAGAGAGAGAGAGAGAGAGAGAGAGAGAGAGAGAGATAGCGAACCACTAACACCGAGGAACATATTTACACTACCAGCTTAGACTAACCAGTAATCTCTAACTGTTTCACCCTTATGCTTCATTTATGGTACAACGTTAAGCTGACACCCAACTACATAGCTATAAATAATTGTTATACTTGTGCTATATATTTACTCAATGTACTGACTATGTTTGTAATGATATATAATATCAATGTATGTTATACACCTATTCAGCTAATAAAAGAATAAAATATATATATTGTCTTCTGTTTTATATTGCTCGTTTTTCCTAGATGTTGTATAATCTACTAACCTATCACTATCGATTAAGTACATCAAGAACTCCAAAGTCAGGACACATCAAACATAAACAGGTCACTTCCAGGGTCACCGACACGAAAGATCATGGTTAACTCCCCCTGCGCCTACAGCACATTAGGCGCGCCGCGCGCCTACTATATATCTTTGTTAATTTACGGGAAAAATGCGGGTCAAATGGACCCTTGTTTCTAGCTTAAGTTACCCAAGTGAGAAATTTCACAGAGACATAGGGTCTTTGATCATAATAGGTCCCCCACTGCGAGAGCTCACCCCGACCATGGCGCCGAGAGGTTTAGAGGTCAACGAGAGGTCACCAGGCATCCCGACACGAATTGTCATGGTTAACTCCCCTGCGCCGCACGCTGCCCTATATATCTTTGTTAATTTAGCGCCTAAATGCGGGTCAAACTTTCTCTACTACTAGATAGCTGTCGAGCACCAACAAAAGCGTCACGACTCACCTGTCTCATTCAGCCTCTAATTCTGTGCTCGCCTGTAGCATAGTGGTAAGTGTCTGGCCTGGCACGCCGTAGACCCGTGTTCGAAATCCGATGGAGACTGTTTTTTTTTAAATAATTCGGAATTTTTAAAATACGGAACTCCAAAGTCAGCCTTTGTCAACCTACACCAGACATAAACAGTTCACTTCCGGGGTCACCGGGACTAGAGGTCATATCCGGACACGATCGGTCATGGTTAACTCCCCCTGCGCCGCACGCTTTATGCGCGCCGCGCGCCGCCCTATATATCTTTGTTAATTTAGCGCCACAATACTAACCAGTTGGACCCTTGTATACTACTAACGCATCTTCAATTTCCTGGGAAAGATAGGTTGCTTGATCTTCGGTAGAGTAACACTGTCTAAAGCCTGCTTGTTGTGGGACAAGGAGATTTTCACTTTCCAGGTACCACTGCAGTCTGAGATTGATTATACGTTCCATTGTTTTACACAAACAGCTTGTAAGGCTGATTGGTCTATAGCTGGATGTAATTGAACCATCTTTTCCTGGCTTTAGTAATGGTATCATAATTGCTTCTCTCCATGCCTGTGGCACTCTACCTATGATCCAGCAAATGTTGTAGATCTGCAGTAGTTTTGCTTTAGCTGCAGTTCCCAAGTTCTTAATCATTTCATTGGACACTCCATCACTGCCTGGTGACTTTTTCATTTTTAATTTGGATATTGCCAGCTCTAGCTCTCTTTGTGTAATGGGTATTTCCATGACTTCATGTGTGGTCTCTTCTTGTCTTGCATTTTGTTGTTTTAAACGGGTCTCTTGTCGTTTTTCTAGGCTAATTTCAATATTATTGTCATTTGCAAAGGAGTCTGCAAAGTAATTTGCTGCATGTTTACCTGAGTAGTATATATCCAGTGATTGGACCCCTGAAACTTCGTTCAACGCAGAAAAAAGTATGCATTTTTCTCTATATAAATAGTCTACACGCAGTTTTTTACCTTATATAAATAGTCTACACGCAGTTTTTCCTTATATAAAAGTATACACGCAGCTGCGTGTATACTTTTTATATAAGAATACTCACAGAAAAAACGGACAACTCGTGTCGGGACCGCTAGTCCCGGTGACCCCGGAAGTGACCTGTTTATGTCTGGTGTGTACTGACTTTGGAATTCTTGATGCACTTGTGATGACCTCATTTTTTATGTGAATATGTTATCTGCTGACGGCATGTGTTTTTTAATTAATTTATTTTTAGTTGTTTTTAAATGGAGGAAAGCGTCTTCTGGTGAACCTTTCCGTGTATTTTATCTCTCTCCTCTGAAAGTGCTTCCAGAAGCACCTAAATCCTTATATAAATAGTCTACCCTCACATGGAAGCACATTTTTTGGTGCCGTTTTTCCTTATATGAGAGTCTACCGTTTTTTCCTTATATGAGAGTCTACCCGCCCATTTTTGTTCCGGTCGTGGTGACCTCTCGTGGCGGCGTCGGGTGACCTCTCGTTGACCTCTCGTGGTGGTGTTGTGGTGACCTCCCGCGGCGGTGGTGAAGGGGCGGTGGTGGTATCATAAATCTATTATATTCTTTGTACTTTCAATGGTTCCGTAACTTTCATAATCTATTCTTTCTTTATACTCTCAGGCAATAAAAAAACAATGACGTCCAAAACAGTTTTATGCAAGTTTTAAAAACTTCCTTTAGAATTAAAGGTAACAACTTAGGCCGTTACACATGCTACACGAAGGCGCATTACCGAACTTAGTAACTACACGGCGTTTAACGTTAAGCGAGATCAAAGAGTTACCGGTAGACGCGCAGCCGCGAAGACGCGCAGCAAGGGGCCGCAAGATCAAAGAGCTCGGTAGACGCGCAGCGAAGACGCGCAGCGAGGGGCCGCGTTTAACGTTAAGCAAGATCAAAGAATCCGCCTCCCGTGGTGAAATCTCCGTAGCCGGTAAGTGTTCATCAGGAGTGTCATTTATCAGGGGAATTTTACTGGGTGGTTGTTTTAATGTGAGATGTTTAGGGGAAATTAACACTGACAAGTTTATTTATTTATTGTTTTATTCGTATATATTGAACAATAGATAATACATGGTTTAGACAAAAATGTATTCTTTAACTAATGTACATTATACACATATTTAATACATAGAAAACAAAGTAGTTTATTTACAATCAGTAATACATGATAGTGTTAAATGGCTAAAGGGGAGGTGGTCACGTTGTTCAGAATGGACCTGTCACTTGATGGGGTGAGGTAGTACGTTGGAAGTTGTAGTAGTAGGTTAGAAGTTGGCGTGTAATAGAAGTAGTAGGTAGTCGGATGTGGAAGTTGTAGTTGTAGAGGTAGCTGGTTGTGGAGGTAGTTGATAGTAGAAGTTGTAGTAGTGAAAGTTGTAGTAGAGCAGGGGACGACGTTCAAATTAACAGACGACGACTTTTATTCGATTGACTCAACAAGCAAAGACCAAAACGTTGCTCCCAAACCCACGAAAGCTTTGACGGGTAAAATGGGCGGGTAGACTCTCATATAAGGAAAAAACGGTAGACTCTCATATAAGGAAAAACGGCACCAAAAAATGTGCTTCCATGTGAGGGTAGACTATTTATATAAGGATTTAGGTGCTTCTGGAAGCACTTTCAGAGGAGAGAGATAAAATACACGGAAAGGTTCACCAGAAGACGCTTTCCTCCATTTAAAAACAACTAAAAATAAATTAATTAAAAAACACATGCCGTCAGCAGATAACATATTCACATAAAAAATGAGGTCATCACAAGTGCATCAAGAATTCCAAAGTCAGTACACACCAGACATAAACAGGTCACTTCCGGGGTCACCGGGACTAGCGGTCCCGACACGAGTTGTCCGTTTTTTCTGTGAGTATTCTTATATAAAAAGTATACACGCAGCTGCGTGTATACTTTTATATAAGGAAAAACTGCGTGTAGACTATTTATATAAGGTAAAAAACTGCGTGTAGACTATTTATATAGAGAAAAATGCATACTTTTTTCTGCGTTGAACGAGGTTTCAGGGGTCCAATCACTGGATATATACTACTTACCTGTTAGAATGTTTCCATCCTTCTTCAGTGTAATTTTGGTGTTCCTTTCTGTACCCTCATCATTCAGCTGTTTTACAAGCTTCCACACTTTTCTTGTGTCTCGTTCAAGATTCAAGGACTCTGTTTTCTCTTTCCAGCTTCTCCGTCTGGCTTGTAGTTTAGCCCGTTGAAATTTGGCTTTAGCATGCTGGTAGTTGTTGTGGTGTTCCTGGCAAGGGTTATTTTCTGCTTGCTTTCGAGATGTTTCCATGTCATTGTGCAGTTGCTCTAGCTCACTACTCCAGTATGGTTTGTAGTGTTTCCGTGCCCCTCTTGGTATTGTTTCACTGGCAGCTTGTATTATTAGTCTACTGAATTCATCAACTATTTTGTTGATGTCTCTATCTGTATTTATATCTTTAGTCAGTACACTGGTGTAGTGTTGATACATTTTCCAGTCTGCCTTTTTGTAATTCCATCTGGAGAGAGTGCTGCTCTCCCTGATGGCCTTATTTTGTACCACTAAAAAGACTGGTCGGTGGTCGCTGCCTCCAAGTTGTTTCCCAACAATTCGTGTGATATTCCAATCCAGGTCTGGTGAATGGAAAGCAAGGTCTGGTGTAGATGTGGTATGCCATGATCTGGAGTAGAATGTTGGTGGATCTGTTGCCTGGTTTAATAGTATAAGCCCATTGTCATCCTGCCAATTTTCAAGCTCTTCACCTCTCTTGTCCATATGTTCTTAGCCCCAGCTCTGTGAATGGCTGTTAAAGTCTCCACATATAATTATTCTTTCTTTTAATGTAATTGTGTCTAGTGCTAGTGGGCGGTCACTCGGACAGTAGTAGTTAAGTAGATGGAAGTCTGTATTTCCTGTCCTGAGGTGCAGTATTTGATATTCCGCCCCATCCATATACACTTCAATCTGACATGCATTAATGTTGTTCCTTACAAGAGTCAGTATTCCGCCCTTTTGTCTGTTTTTCCTGTCAGATCGGTAGCACTGGTATCCCCTAATCTTCAAGGCTATGTCGTTGTTTAGATGGGTTTCCTGCAAACAGCATATGCTTATTTGTTCTTCATGCAGGATATTTTCTAATTCTATCTTTTTACTGTACCCATCTCTTTTGCTGTTGATGCCTTCAGCATTCCAGTGCATTATTTTTAGTGGTCTTATTTTGGATTGGCCAGTAGCTCTATTCTCTCGTCCCTTGACTCCACAGAGCGGTTGAGAAGGACATCCAGTAATAGATGTTGGGCCCTTTCGAGGCTGAGGGCCCGGCGCTGCACCTGCCTGAGTGTCCATCACAGGGCGAGTGCCATATCGATTTGCGGTTATAGACATACTTCCATTTGCGTTGAGAGCACACAACCTTATCTAACACCTTGTTTTATTTGTTGAAACATTCCCAATTGGCTTCCAGTTCTTATGGCCGCTAGCACACAACCTTATCTAACACCTTGTTTTATTTTTTGAAACATTCCCAATTGGCTTCCAGTTCTTATGGCCGCTGTTTCATGTATATGTTCTTTATTATTCTTAAATCTTTACTGTAAACGTTTATGCCTTCTAAAATTGTGATTATTTCTTGCTGCTTTACTTTGTCAAATGCTTTGGTATAATCTATGAAACAGGTATAGATCTATTTTCAGATGGTTCTGTGTTTCCTTCTACTAAAGAACCATGGCTCCGTGACTCTCTGTACTACATAACTATGGCTATGTGACTCATTCTACTAAAGAACTATATGAATCTTTCTACCAAAGATCGTATAAACAAACATACATGTAATGAAAGTATTCTGTTAATCCATTTTATCACAACGTATGCTGAATTTATTTCAAATTACCGGAATTGTTGAACGTTTGTATTCATGCACACCAATTCAAATTAACTGTTCTTTGTTTCCTTCATTGAATTATTTGAATATTTATATATACATTTCCAACATAGAACTTTGAAATATTAATAACTATATTGAGGATAAAGATGTTATTGATATTAATGTCACAAAAGGAAAGATAAACAAAGAGTACACAAATGAAAACAAGATGGAAACTACTCCCATGATACATATTGCAGTTGTTGTATTTTGTCATCAAGTTAATATATTCATTAGGACCATTGGAATGTGAGAGGATATTGCGCATTAACCGAGAACCTAAAGCCTGTATGGAATCAGAAAATATTTGAATCAAGTGTAGTTATGTTGGCAGTGCTAAAGTAGCTGATGTGTTCGTTGCAATTATTTCTTGTGCACTCGCTGGTTAAGTTTATTTGATTTTTGTGACTGGAATAAAATATGTGTTTACAGTAAGGAAGAGAGAAAGAGAGAAACAAGAGAAAGAAAGAAAGCAAGAGTAGAAAGAAAGGGAGGAAGAACAGAAAGAACAGAAAGAAATAACAGGAAGAAATAAAGAACTAAAAGAAAGAAAGTAAGCAAGAACAGAAAGAAAGAAACAACAGAAAGAAAGAAAGCAAGCAAGAACAGAAAGAAAGAACAGAAAGAAAGAAAGAACTAAAAGAAAGAAAGCAAGCAAGAACACAAAGAAAGAAACAACAGAAAGAAAGAAAGCAAGCAAGAACACAAAGAAAGAAACAACAGAAAGAAAGAAAGAAAGCAAGAGCATAAAGAAAAAAGAAAGAAAGAACAGAAAGAAAAAAGAAAGCAAGAAAAAAAATAACAGGAAGAAAGAAAACAAGCAAGAGCGGAAAGAAAGAAAAAAAAGAAAGAAAGAAAGAAAGAAAGAAAGAAAGAAAGAAAGAAAGAAAGAAAGAAAGAAAAAGAAAGAATCAAATAAAGTAAGAACAGAAAGAAAGAAACAACTAAAAGAAAGAAAACAAGCAAGAGCAGAAAGAACAGAAAGCAAGCAAGAGCAGAAAGAAAGAAAGAATGAAAGAATGTGGTCTGTAAACCCCACAACTTTAACCACTGACACATTTGTTTTATCATTTTCTCAGCGCTATTCCATATTGCTCCTTCTTCCACACAAAGAAAATGTAGAGCCCAATTAAGTTTGGATGAACAAGAGTAAATAAACCCAACCTCTTATCTACAGCAGACCAATTGTCTAACTATTGTCATAGCTCGGCTTCTGTCAACAATCCACAACTACTGGCACTCACAATGGGATTATTTTCCTAATAACTAAAAGTTATGTTCTCAAAGTTAAGTTACTCTACTGAAAGTTGTTTTCAAAATGTATTCATTTACATGTTACATTCACAAAGTATAATTAACTATTTTACGCCCTCCTGTTAAAATTAATTAACTTGATGTTACATCATCCTATCAAAATTAATCAACTTGATGTTACGCCCTCCTATTAAAATTAATCAACTTGATGTTACATCACCCTATCAAAATTAATCAACTTGATGTTACGACCTCCTATTAAAATTAATCAACCTGATGTTACATCATCCTATCAAAATTAATCAACTTGATGTTACGCCCTCCTATTAAAATTAATCAACTTGATGTTACATCATCCTATCAAAATTAATCAACTTGATGTTACGCCCTCCTATTAAAATTAATCAACTTGATGTTACGCCCTCCTATTAAAATTAATTAACTTGATGTTACATCATCCTATCAAAATTAATCAACTTGATGTTACGCCCTCCTATTAAAATTAATCAACTTGATGTTACGCCCTCCTATTAAAATTAATCAACTTGATGTAACGCCCTCCTATTAAAATTAATCAACTCGATGTTACGCCCTCCTATTAAAATTAATCAACTTGATGTTACGCCCTTCTATTAAAATTAATCAACTTGAAGTTACGTCCTCCTATCAAAATTAATCAACTTGATGTTACGTCCTCCTATCAAAATTAATCAACTTGATGTTACGCCTTCCTATCAAAATTAATTAAATTGATGTTACGTCCTCCTATTAAAATTAATTAACTTGATGTTACGCCTTCCTATCAAAATTAATTAAATTGATGTTACGTCCTCCTATTACAATTAATTAACTTGATGTTACGTCCTCTTATTGAAATTAATCAACTTGATGTTACGTCCTCCTATTAAAATTAATTAACTTGATGTTATATCCTCCTATTGATATAAATCAACTTGATGTTTCGTCCTCCTATTAAAATTAATTAACTTAATGTTATATCCTCCTATCAAAATTAATTAACTTGATGTTACATCCTCCTATTAAAATTAATTAACTTGATGTTACGTCCTCCTATTAAAATTAATTAACTTGATGTTATATCCTCCTATTAAAATTAATTAACTTGATGTTATATCCTCCTATTAAAATTAATTAAATTGATGTTACGTCCTCCTATTAAAATCCATTAATTTGATGTTACAACATCCAAGTAAAGATAAAGTACGTCACACAACATATGATGACGTGATGGAATAGAGCCTTGAACTTCTTTGTACTGGGTCACAATATGTGAATATGAGGTTGCCAGTGCTTCCTTGCTGTTAACATCTTGTCCAACTCTGCCAGTCAGGTACCAATATTCGCCAGCTTGACCGGAGATTGTCAGGCTGACATTGTTTGTATATGTTTTTGTTGCGTTATCGCGACGGTTACACATTACTTCCGACACAACCTACAAGGACGTTGAGTGTCATCTTGCGTTGAGCCATCGTTTACAGAATGATGTGTTATCTATAACTTCTGCGCCAAGTACATTCAATTTTCAGCATGAATTATTTTTGTGCACTGGATTTGATTTCCCATCATCCATCATTATTACGTGGCCAGGATTGTCGGGTGTCAACAGTCAACTATGAGTTGCTAACTCACTTTACTTCATCCAGTGTACGTCGCCTTTATCCAGCTGTGCTAAAACAAGATTGGATTGTCCAGGTCATCGTGCTAACCAACACGTGACATGTCCGTCAATAGAAGGGCTCGGGACAAAAGGATTCAGTTTTGGCTTCATCCGGGTAAACTAACGGTACAGCAAGGCATTATCAGAACAGATTAGACAAGTAGCAATGGATTGAATTATGTCAATATTAGTTTAGTCTTGCTATCTTTCATTAGTATGTTAAAAGACACAACAGCCTAATAAAAGTAATATTGGGAGGGAAAATACGAGGTAAAAGAGGCAGAGGCAGACCAAGACTAACATGGACGAGTAACATCAAAAGATGGACAAGTCAACCTATGACAATCTGACCCATCAAAGCAAGAGACAGGGTGGAATGGCGCTCCATAGTAGCCAACCTTTGATGCGGAGTCAGATGATGATGATCTTTCATTAAACAGACTCATTATTTAAAAACTTAAACAGAAATAACGGCATTCACAAAATGTGGCCTGACCGTTAATGCTGTCTTCGATGAGACTCTGAAAATGGGTACTGAAGATGAACCTATGGAAAGTAGGACGGCCTGGTGTTACTCTGACCATAAAGTAAGTAAATAGCTTCGGCACCTATAGATGAAATAGTGTTTGTGCCGATACGTTTGATAGACCTTCTAAACATTAGTTGTTGGGGTAATGTGGTCAGTGTTACGCCAGTGCTGCTTTACTTTCTCTGAGAAAAATCCAGTACCTACTTAAGGCTGGACAAACCCGGAAACCGTCGGTCTGGATCGAACCAAACTTCTAGACTTTTAGTTGTCTAAATGTGTAAATTGTCACTGAAAATTATGACCAACTAAACCTATTACTACCAAGTAACATCTTATATATTAATATGTGTATATTATTTTATTAAGGTAAAAGAGGCATAGGCAGTCCAAGACTAACATGGACGAGTAACATTAAAAGATGGACAGTTCAGCCTATGACAACCTTCACCATCAAAACAAGAGACAGAGCAGAATGGCGCTCCATGGTAGACAACCTTCGTTGCGGAGACGGCACCGATGATGATGATGATGATGATGATGATGATATTCGATCCAACATTGTGCTACCAATGCCATATATGGTCACTTATGTGTAATCATAAAAGAAAGCTTGTCACCACAGAGATGCGATTTCTGAGAAAACCGTTTAGAGTAACCAGAAAAGACAAAACCAGAGATGATATTATAAGAGAAAAAGTGGGTATTGAATCAACCTTAAGCTACAACAAATAAACTGGTTTGTAAATCTACAAAGAAATGTGTGATTCCGTACCATTAAGTAACAGGTAAAGAGCCAAGTAGCGTATAGGGAATATGCTGTTAGGGACCATCATTTTTATAGACCTTCGGTACATGAGTTTTGGGGTAATGTGGCCGGTATTACGCCAGTGCCGTTTTACTTTCCCAGAAAAAAATCCGGTACCCACCCATTTAAGGCTGGGTGAACCCGGAAGCCGTCGATCAGGATGGAACCCGACCTCTTTTCCCTTGTAATTCCGTACCACATAAAGCATATATTAAAAGTGAGGGAGAAGAGCAAGGGGCAGTCCTTAGATTAAAATGGATGGACAACATCAAAGAGACGCTACAACAACATCAAAGAGACGCTACAACAACATCAAAGAGACGCTACAACAACATCAAAGAGACGCTACAACAACATCAAAGAGACGCTACAACAACATCAAAGAGACGCTACAACAACATCAAAGAGACGCTACAACAACATCAAAGAGACGCTACAACAACATCAAAGAGACGCTACAACAACATCAAAGAGACGCTACAACAACATCAAAGAGACGCTACAACAACATCTAAGAGACGCTACAACAACATCAAAGAAACGCTACAACAACATCAAAGAGACGCTACAACAACATCAAAGAAACGCTACAACAACATCAAAGAGACGCTACAACAACATCAAAGAGGCGCTACAACAACATCAAAGAGACGCTACAACAACATCAAAGAGACGCTACAACAACATCAAAGAGACGCTACAACAACATCAAAGAGACGCTACAACAACATCAAAGAGACGCTACAACAACATCAAAGAGACGCTACAACAACATCAAGGAGACGCTATAACAACATCAAAGAGACGCTACAACAACATCAAAGAAACGCTACAACAACATCAAAGAAACGCTACAACAACATCAAAGAGACGCTACAACAACATCAAAGAGACGCTACAACAACATCAAAGAGACGCTACAACAACATCAAAGAGACGCTACAACAACATCAAAGAAACGCTACAACAACATCAAAGAAACACTACAACAACATCAAAGAAACGCTACAACAACATCAAAGAGACGCTACAACAACATCAAAGAGACGCTACAACAACATCAAAGAGACGCTACAACAACATCAAAGAGACGCTACAACAACATCAAAGAAACGCTACAACAACATCAAAGAAACGCTACAACAACATCAAAGAGACGCTACAACAACATCAAAGAGACGCTACAACAACATCAAAGAAACACTACAACAACATTAAATGACAATAAATGAACCAGCCAAAAGGGCGAGAATCATAACTTTGTATCTCCCTCGACATCCAAGGAGGTGACATACAAGAGGAAGTGAAGAAAGAAGACACGATACTCTTAAAAAATAAAAAAAAGCGCCTTTGACGTAACATGAACCTCAACTTTAGTTATTTCCCTTGACGGGTGTGGTTTTTTTTTTTTCTTTTATTATTTAGCAAGTAAATACTAAGATGTTACCTCCTTATACCTCAATGTCAAGGTTGAATAATCTCCCCTGTTCCGTAACAACAGAAGCTTGTTAAACCTTCTCGCTACTACTCTTGTGAACTTTCTTAGACACGAAAACGTCACAGCAATCAACATTCGGTTTATTGATGAGAACACAGGTTCCATGTGTGTTCTAAATGTATGTTTTTGACCTTAATTGTGACTTTAGTTGCTATTTGAAAGTGTGGGCAGTGATCAAGCGTGGGCGAGATTATCACTTTTTGATCAGGTCGAGGGGACATTAGTTAATGATGATTTAACGGTTTCTTATTGACGACACATTCTGACGACATAATCTCCACCGACAAGAAAAGTCTTAGTTAAGCGGGATAATTTTGTCGCCATATTCCATATGTGATCATGATGTCACGTAACGGATAATTTTGTCGCCATATTCCATATGTGATCATGATGTCACGTAACGGATAATTTTGTCAACATATTCCATATGTGATCATGATGTCACGTAACGGATACCTTTGTCAACATATTCCATATGTGCTCATGATGTCACGTAACGGATAACTTTGTCAACATATTCCATATGTGCTCATGGTGATAAGTAACGAATGAGATGAATGTTCTGCCTTGATACATCAACTACCAAGAAGTACAGATATGAAATAAACAATTACCTATCTATCTGTCTGTCCGTCTGTGTGTCTGTCTGTCTGTCTATTGACCTTTCGAGCCATGGCCGGCCCATTGGGCATGCAAACAGATACTCTTTCTCGTTTTCTAAATTTTCTTTCCAGCATTTTCAATCCTTGTAAAGATCTTTTATCAAATCTTGCCATTTGTTTCTGTTCTGTACAAGCAACTCATCTCACCGAGTGAGCCGATTCCTGCTGTCTTTGCCTCTCTCATCAAACTATTATACTACATAATAAAAAAATATAAAATCCCTCAGATATCTTGGATAATGGGTAAGAGAATGAAGACATTAAAATATTTAAACATTAAAAAGAATTGGCTTATAATCACTAGTCTACGGAGGAAATTAAAATACTGTGACCATGACAATAGACAGGGGTCTAGAAAGAAGTATGATAGAAAGCATGGTTCTTGGGCGATGCATCAGGAGCAGACGAAGAAGAAGGTGGTTTCAAGACATTAAGCAGAACTTGAACATGACACAAGAAGAAGTGGGAGATCTGGCTAGAGACAGACATTCTTTCAGACCGGCCGTGGTAAATGTAACGTTCTGTGAGAGATCTGACTAGAGACAGACATTCTTTCAGACCGGCTATCGTGATGCAACGTTCTGTGTGAGATCTGGCTAGAGACAGAGATTCTTTAAGAACGGCTGTGGTGAATGCAACGTTCTATAAAAGTCATACGATCTGATGATGAGGAAACGAGGTGCATTACGATAGCTTTAAATAAGAGAATAAAGCAACCAAAAAAAATAAATAAAAACGATGCTTACACCATTGAAAGTAACTAAAAATAGTAGATGTTTGAAACAAATATATACAACGATTTAACTACCATGGAATCCTAGTCTCTTCCCTCAACGATTTAACTACCATGGAATCCTAGTCTCTTCCCTCAACGATTTAACTACCATGGAATCCTAGTCTCTACCCTCGTGGATGACGTAGAATTACCACGAAAGAAAAGAGAGCAGAAGTGAAAAGTCATAATTTTTTTGTTTCGTTCTCTCACGTAAAGCTGTCGAAATGCACTTGAGTGTGTTCACCATTTTCTAATGATATACGCACATATTGAACGACCTGCACACATAATTAGGTAATGAAGTAATTACAGGCCTCCCTTCAGGCAAAGTGGAAGCCGCAATAGCTAAGTGGTTAGTGAACTGGACTGCAAAGGACAAGGGGTAGGGTTCGATCCCAACCGACGGCACCGGGTTCACCCAGCCTTAAATGGGTACCGGATTTATTCTGGGAAAGTAAACATCTACAGGGAAAGTGGTTTTGTCTATTCTAGGAGATACACACATTTATCAAATCATCATCATCAAGTACCGGGCCTGCTGGCGTAGGTGATCATGTCTCTCCACAACTTTCGATCTCGACAGTTATTTATCATTTCTGTTGTTGACCTTCTGCCAAGCCATTATCTTAAGTTGTCTAGTATTTTTTTCTCTTTGCTTCCCTCTATCTCTTCGTCCCTCAATTTTCCCAGCTTTTACAATATATTCCAGTTTTTCTCTTCTCATTACATGGCCAAAAAAAAGATGATTGTTTCTTCCTAATATTGGAAATTAACTCTCTTTTTGCTTTGACCTCTTTCAGAACAGCTTCATTACTCTTCTTAGCTGTCCATGGTACTCTCAACATTCTTCTGTAAAACGAAATTTCTACAGACTCCTGTGATTTTCTTGTCTGTTGTCCTATTGTCCATGATTCACATTCATATGTTAAGACTGGCTCTACATAACATGTAAGAACTCTTTTTCTTGTTTCTATTGTCAAAAATGGATTGCATAGTATCTTCCTCATTTTTTGGAAAGCTGCTTTTGCCTGAGCCATTCTGCATCTCACCTCTTTTGTACATCTTCCGTCTGAGGTTAACAAAGTTCCCAAATATTTAAACTCATTTACCTGTTTTAATATTGTTCCACTCCTAATTATCAAATATACACAATATTAAATATTAAGCGAGGCCGGGGTTAAGCTGCAGAGAACATATAAATTAAACATAAAATGGCTTGGAATAAATAAACTAGTAGAAAGACATGCCAAATTACAACGTTTCGCCAAAAGCCTTCACCACGTATAACAAAGATACACATTAAACACATAGATCCAAGCAAAAAAAATCATGAAAACACAGCACAGACACTTTTCAGTTTTCTATTTCCTTTTTGTTCTTTTTGATTTAATTAAATCCTACCTGTCCTTTTATCTATATATCTTTTAACCAGACTTTACGTAAATCCTGGCCACCGTCTTTTTGCACCATTTTATTTTATCTGTGTTGTGTTTTACGGCTTAGATTGATATGTTTCATTTGTATAGTTTGTTAAACCTGATGAAGACTTTTGCCGAAACGTTGTATTTTGCCTTGTCTTTCTATTAGTTTAGTTGCTCCAAACTATTCTATCCTTTGTTTATATGTCTGTACTCTGTTTCACTTATGTAGTACACTATGCAAGATTGGAGTTGGACCAATAGTAGGAAGCGACAACGTCACAACGGCGGCCTATGTCAGAATGTTTTTTTTAAATTTCCATTGCAGACACCAGCCTATTGTTTAAAACATTTCATTTGTTGAATTTGTTCTCAATATGTTTTTTTTTTTTCGAGGAAACTGAAAGTGTCTGTGTGCAAATATTCCAATTTCGGTGGACATCTTTTGGAATCGTCGCCAGTGCATTTGACCAGGACGTGCACGGATGTCGATCTTGTCAACAGAATTTACCGACGCATTTTTTGAAAAAATATGCGATCAGTGGTGAAGCGATATAATCCCTAACTGCATTTAAGCTGATTACATGAATAAAATGGCGCAAAAAGACGTTGGCCAGGATTTACGTAAAATTAATCTGACGACTGTGTTTTATATGTTCGGATTTGGAGTCAGAAACGATGTCTTAACATCATCCAGCGCTAGGCATTTTAAAGATATGACGATCATCATTTTCAGCAGGACGTGAACCTCCTGAATATGGTCAATATGGTGGATAGGCGGCAGGAACCATTGAAGGCTATATATGACAGTTTCCTCATATTCCAAGTCCGGATTGCAGGAGCTGCTGAGTTAGGTGCTCTGTGCACACCGTGAGCTGTGTGTTTCATCCGTTTTGATAATGTTTCGATATTCCAATTGTTTACGATGAATGATGATATCGCATGACAGGGAACACTTGGCTGTGTTCACTTTCTATGCGGTTTCGCCTTATGTCTTTTGGCGTGTGCTGAGACTGCTATGATGGGGGCTACAGCTACCTTGTTTTGTTTAGGAGATGAGATAGTAATTCGGATGATTCCACTGGCACTGGCGGTTGAGCAATTATGGATTTTAATTCGTTTGCAGTGATACAGGGGTCTTCCATAACCAAAGAACCAAAGAACCAAAGAACAAGAATAGAACAGAATAGAATAGACTTGAATAGCCTCTACAAAGAAGACCTCTGGTACACCTATACGATATTGCCTATTAAAAAGGGGACTTTATAGACGACAGGAGGTTGACCTCACAATTCACCAAATGTATTATTGTTGTGTGATAGACCACATCAAGGCATAGGAACAGACAACAAATTATTGAGTTATTTGCGAGTCAACATCATTGCACTCCGAACATAGAAAACAAATATCTTCAAACACAATAAGTGTCGCTGTTTACAATTAATACTGAGATTAGAACATTGGTGTACAACTGTTTACAATTAATACTGAGATTAGATCACTGGTGTACAACTGTTTACAATTAATACTGAGATAAGAACATTGGTGTACAATTGTTTACAATTAATACTGAGATAAGAACATTGGTGTACAATTGTTTACAATTAATACTGAGATAAGAACATTGGTGTACAACTGTTTATAATTAATACTGAGATTAGAACACTGGTGTACAACTGTTTACAATTAATACTGAGATTAGAACACTGGTGTACAACTGTTTACAATTAATACTGAGATTACAACACTGGTGTACAACTGTTTATAATTAATACTGAGATTAGAACACTGGTGTACAACTGTTTACAATTAATACTGAGATTAGAACACTGGTGTACAACTGTTTATAATTAATACTGAGATTAGAACATTGGTGTACAACGATTAACATCAACGTTAAACTATTTGAGGATTCTGATGAGTTATATTTAACAGAAAAACAATCTCAAAGGGCTGGCCTTTTTATGAGAGAGTATTAACTCTTTAATCTTTAGGATATAAATCTAGACGACGCAGACATACGACTAATATGCAATTTGTACTAGGAGCATACAGCAATAATAAGATATAACAAGGAGAACTCTACACCCATGGACATAAAAAGAGGAGTAAGACAAGGATGCATCCTATCACCAAGCTTGTTCAATCTATACACTGAGCAAATCTTTAAAAACATCTCAGAGATACCAGGCCTAAACATTAATGGAAAGATAATCAATAACCTAAGATATGCTGATAACACTGTTCTACTAGTAGAAAATCCTAAAGATCTACAATTGCTTAATGTGATAAACACAACAAGCAAAAAATATGGACTAGATATGAATATCAAAAAGACTAAAAACTATGATCATAAACAAAGAAAATTCTCAAATCCTACAATTAAACATCACAGTTGAGGGAATACATCTGGAGACAGTTCAGAACTACAACTACCTGGGACATACTATAACCAGTGATGGAAAATGTAAAACTGATATAAACAAAAGAATAGGTATGGCAAAAAGTAATTTTAATGCCATGAAAAATATACTAACAACAAAACAAATATCAGCAGGGCTGAAACTAAGAATGGCAAAATGTTACATCTGCTCAATATTCCTGTATGGTGCAGAAACATGGACATTAGATAAGAAAACAAAACAGAAAATTGAAGCCTTTGAAATGTGGATTTATAGAAGAATAGGTAGAATTGGATGGAAAGAAAAGAAAACAAACGATGAAGTTTTAAAACAACTAAAAATGAAAAGAGAACTACTAAATACAATTAAGACAAGACAAATGACATTTTTGGGGCATGTTAAAAGACACAACAGCCTACTAAAAGTAATATTGGAAGGAAAAATACAAGGTAAAAGAGGCAGACAAAGACTAACATGGACGAGTAGCATCAAAAGATGGACAAGTCAATCTATGTCAGCCTGCACCATCAAAGCAAGAAACAGAGTAGAATGGCGATCCATGGTAGCCAACCTTCGTTGCGGAGAGGGCACACGATGATGATGATGATTAACTCTTTCAGCATGGAAGGTTCCTAACAATTTATCGGTAGAAATTTCAGAGACCAAATTTTTCATGTTTCTAAATATTAATCTACTTTTTTATATTTATCTAACATAGTATATATGAATTTTTAGATAATTAAACAAGGAATTATATTTCAACATTACTAAGATGATACATGGCACATAAAAAGAATATGGTTTGATGACTGTTTTACACTAATCAAATTGAGAGTGGCGCACTGTGCGGCTAAACGTACATGACCGAAATCGGCATGGTGAATGGTGCGTCGAAATGTACGGAAACAAGTTAAAAAGATAGCGAAAAAGAAGATGAAGGAGTACTAAAATTCTATATTCTGCTTGAAACAACTGTGTACATTAAATAAATTCAACATTATAAACACAAACCACCAATGTATTCATCGTTAGCTAATGCCCCTGCGACCTAATCAAAAAGCGATTATCCACGCCAGTCACTCTTTCAAACAGCAACTAAAGTCGCAATTAAGATCAATAAAATGAAATCACAATGGGTATCAAACCCAGCCATTTCATCAATAAATCGAATGTTCATTGCATTGGCGATCCCGTGTCTAAGAAAGCAGGACTCACAACAATTGTACCGGAAATTCGAACACAATTGTATGGTTGTTGGGACAGGAGTTATTCACCCTTGACAAACTGAACAACGTTAGGGAGGTAACATGTTTATTATTTACACATTTGATGTGTACACGCACATACACAGCATAGCATATAATAAGTACAGTTATTTGTGGCTTTGCAAAAGACTCGCTATCGTTACAGGAAAATATCGAAGGGCAGGGGTTAATTGACTGGACAGCACCCCGGTACCATTTTTTCATCGAATAGTTTTTAGATTTAGTTATCCTCTATTCAATTAATCATTCAATCAATCAATCAATCAATCAATCAATCAATCAATCAAAGCCATTAAGGCCCTTTTTTAGAGCATAGGCCACGGGTAATGTGTTTTCATCCATCCCTAATCTTGAACGTAATTGCTACTTTTCTCAAGTCCATGACAATGTTTCTGATGGTGATAACGTCTCTTCTCCGTGAATTTCTGGGCCTCCCTTCTTTCTCTTCCCCTGTGAGTTCCTTGACAGTGTCTGTGTTGCTTTACTGGCATCTGGCTTTCTTAGTGTATGTTCACTCCCACGCTAAGAACACAAGTCACATCAATGATATTAAGCCAGCATTCAAAAGATATTTGAGGTCTGTTGTGAAAGACAGTCATGGCGAAGTGATGACCAGAATGTTCAAAATGTGGGGATGGTCATAAAAATATGAGCATTACCACAAGATTACATATAATACACATTTAGTATTTACACCAGATTACATATTCAACCATTCTAATATGACTGCAAAATATATTCTATAGGATTGTCCCCAGTACACAGACCTGAGAAGAGTAATGTGGTCCACGCCCACCTCCCTGGAAGAAAAGCTATATGGGGCAATCGAATCACTTAAACAGACAGCTGACTTCATGAGAGAGTCTGGAATCCTACTCTGATTGAGTCTTGATCGCAGAGAGAGAGAGAGAGAGAGAGAGATTACATATACATACACATTTAGTATTTACACCAGATTACATATAATACACACTTAGTATTTACACCAGATTACATATAATACACACTTAGTATTTACACCAGATTACATATAATACACACTTAGTATTTTTTTCCGTCTACAATATTAGTTGATCCCTCCATGCCGAGAGACGTTGATCTCATGCTGTAGACCTTGGACGTTGTATAACAATCCACACGTCAATCATGTCCCACACAACACCTTCAAACGATGCAGATTTTACCCATTTCTATATCTTTGTCTCTCATGTCTTCGATGTTTTCTTGTTACCAAGTATTCCAAAACTACTACTTCTCTACACTTGACCAAGAACTGTGGACTTGTAACAACAGCAGTTTGCCAAGTTAGGTCTTTGTGGGTCATTTGGTCATAATCCATGCTCCCTGCCATTTGGACGAAGTCCAATTCCTTTTGTTGTTTTCCGTTCTTTCTCCGTTCAGTTTTGCGTCATACTAGCACTGACGTCACTCTCAACAAATTACCCTAAGAATGCCTTTGGTTTTAAAAAATGATGTGGGAAGGAGCGGGAGGTGGAGAAGGGGCACTAAGCAATTGAACTTCTGTACTCCACATGGCACGATGGGGATTTTAAAAACTGTCTTTCCTTCTCTGTCAGGACCTCTTTCCTTTAACTGAAACCATTCTGAAGATATTTCCGTTTTATTAATATTTATTTAAATCAGCGGAATAAACAATAATAATGTTCAATACTCTCTGTTCACTGAGTTCTTGAAAAGGAATTTTGCAACCAGAAGGGCAATAACTCTTGCTGGCAAGATCATTTCTCATAATAGTAATGTAGTAGGAAAGCCGCCATAGCTTTGATCTGTTTCGGAGAGCTACTCGGCCTTGCCTCGGTTTGCATTGTTCGTTCGTTAACGAGACGTGACATGGCGTCGTGTCTTCGGAAGCTGGTAACGTGACGGTGTGTTACTACCAGCGTTAAAATGGCGCAAGTAATCGTACAGGTCGTGGGTGAGGTTTTATTAAGACATTGGGGTGTTGGTGTTATGGTTATGGTTATGGTTATGGAAGGCCCCGGTATCGCAACAAACGAAATAAAGTCCATAATTGCTCAACCGCCCATGCCAAACGAATCATCCATGTGTGCGTGGTGTGTGTATGGTGTGGTGTGTGTGTTTATTAGTGGTATGTGTGATGTAAGTGGTGTGGGTGAGTGTGCGTTTTGTGTTTGTGTGGTGTATGGGTGTGTGATGTATATGTGCTGTGTGTGGTGTAGGAGTGCGCATGTGCTTTGTGTGTAGTGTATGAGTGTATGTGCTGTGTGTGGTGTATGAGTGTGTGTGCTGTGTGTGGTGTATGCGTGTGTGTGTGTGTGTGTGTGTGCTGTGTGTAGTGTATGTGTTGTGTGTGTGCTGTGTGTGGTGTATGAGTGTGTGTGTTGTATGAGTGTGTGTGTTGTGTATGTGTGCTGTGTGTGGTGTATGAGTGTGTGTGGTGTATGAGTGTGTGTGCTGAGTGTAGTGTATGAGTGTGTGTGTTGTGTGTGTGTGGTGTATGTGTGTGTGTGAATGTGTTTGCGTATGTGTGGTGTTTGTGCATAGTGTGTGATAGTTTGTTGCTGTACATGGCAAATATTTAGGAACAAAAACTGTCAACAGTTTGTTTTTGCCCAGGGTAATGTTTAGGAAAGGTACAGTCAACAGTTTGTTGTTGCCCAGGGCAAATGTTTAGTTGGGGGATGGGGGTGGGTTGGGGGGGGGCATATCCTGAAGTTAATAAAAATGATAGATTTGTTTTCTTAAAATACAATAAATAGAATACCTTCTGATGCAGCGCTTTTGATGCTTAAAGGGAACGAAAGTGACAGAGATGTTTCTTGTCAATGTTATTGTCTAAACTGAAGGAGATGTCAATGTTTATTGTATAAAGTGACGGAGATGTCAATGTTTATTGTATAAAGTGACGGAGATGTCAATATTTATTGTCTAAAGTGACGGAGATGTCAATATTTATTGTATAAAGTGACGGAGATGTCAATGTTTATTGTATAAAATGACGGAAATGTCAATGTTTAGTCTCTAAATTGACGACGATGGCAAATGCAGCCAGAAACAACATTTATGGTTAATTCAAATACTTTTGGCTCTGACAATGGAAAAAAAAATAATGGCAGCTATTGTTATCTATAGATTTACAAAGGCCCGTGGACATAAAGTGAAATCGGAAAACTATCTAATCAGCGTGACGTCATCAACTGCGGGAGCTATACACAGCAGACGCCGCACTATCCGCATAACAGCAGAGATGGACTCAAGATGCAACAAAGCTTATCAAGTCATTGGGCAACATTACCACTATTGTTCAACGAGGAAAGAACCTGAGGCAATTTGGGCCCTCTACAATACAATCTTCATCTCAACATTGTGCTAACAATGTCAGTCCTAGACCATAAATGCAAGAACTATAAGAAAAATAACCTCTACTGAGATGAAATGTGTTAGACGAATGACAAGATACAGCCTGAGAGATAACATCAGAAATGAAGAACTGAGAAAAAAGCTAGGAACCATAGAATATATAAAGAAACAACAGATAAAATGGTTTTTCCACGTGGCAGAAAAAAAAATCACAACGAGCCTTCAATAAGCGTTGCGAGAACACCAGACCCAAGGGGCGACCACGAAATAGATGGACTGACGGAATATTAGAAGCATTAGGAAACATAACAGCAGAGACGAACAGAAAAGCAAAAGACAGCAAATTATATCTCCCCTCAACGCTGAAAGGCAAATGAGGAAGGAAATAAGAAGAAGAAATGTGAGGTTTTTCGTGAATTTCCGATCAACCCGTAGGCCTTTGTAAATCTATAGATGGCTATAAATGTACAGACAAGAAAGTGTGTTACTGAACACAAGATTAAGGATACAAAAACAGCGCACATTTATTCGAACAAGAATCGGTCAAAATCTAACAACAACAAACAAGGACAAGAGCCAGCTGGAACCATAAGCGTTATTAAAGCAATTTTGTACGGTTGAAAGGGAAACCCGGAAACCCCCAACTAACATAACATTTTCAGCTTTGCGAACAGCGGCTGCTGTGGGTAGACATATATAGCTTCTATCATAGTCAACTATATATCTACTTATGAGCAACTGGTGGGGTGTAACATACAGGCTTACATGAGCATGTAGTGAGGTGTAACATACAGGCTTACATGAGCATGTAGTGAGGTGTAACATACAGGCTTACATGAGCATGTAGTGAGGTGTAACATACAGGCTTACAAGAGCACGTAGTGGGGTGTAACATACAGGCTTACAAGAGCATGTAGTGGGGTGTAACATACAGGCTTACAAGAGCATGTAGTGGGGTGTAACATACAGGCTTACAAGAGCAAGTAGTGGGGTGTAACATACACGCTTACAAGAGCTAGTAGTGGGGTGTAACATACAGGCTTACAAGAGCAAGTAGTGGGGTGTAACATACACGCTTACAAGAGCAAGTAGTGGGGTGTAACATACAGGCTTACAAGAGCAAGTAGTGGGGTGTAACATACACGCTTACAAGAGCAAGTAGTGGGGTGTAACATACACGCTTACAAGAGCAAGTAGTGGGGTGTAACATACAGGCTTACAAGAGCATGTAGTGGGGTGTAACATACACGCTTACAAGAGCATGTAGGGGGGTGTAACATACACGCTTATAAGAGCATGTAGTGGGGTGTAACATACAGGCTTACATGAGCATGTAGTGAGGTGTAACATACACGCTTACAAGAGCAAGTAGTGGGGTGTAACATACAGGCTTACAAGAGCATGTAGTGAGGTGTAACATACACGCTTACAAGAGCAAGTAGTGGGGTGTAACATACAGGCTTACAAGAGCATGTAGTGAGGTGTAACATACACGCTTACAAGAGCAAGTAGTGGGGTGTAACATACACGCTTACAAGAGTAAGTGGTGGGTGTAACATACACGCTTACAAGAGCATGTAGTGGGGTGTAACATACACGCTTACAAGAGCAAGTAGTGGGGTGTAACATACACGCTTACAAGAGCATGTAGTGGGGTGTAACATACACGCTTACAAGAGCATGTAGGGGGGTGTAACATACACGCTTACAAGAGCATGTAGTGGGGTGTAACATACACGCTTACAAGAGTAAGTGGTGGGGTGTAACATACAGGCTTACAAGAGCAAGTGGTGGGGTGTAACATACAAGCTTACAAGAGCAAGTGGTGGGGTGTAACATACAGGCTTACAAGAGCAAGTGGTGGGGTGTAACATACAGGCTTACAAGAGCAAGTGGTGGGGTGTGACATACACGCTTTCAAGAGCAAGTGGTGGGGTGTAACATACAGGCTTACAAGAGCATGTAGTGGGGTGTAACATACACGCTTACAAGAACATGTTGTGGGGTGTAACATACAGGCTTACAAGAGCATGTAGTGGGGTGTAACATACACGCTTACAATTTCATGTAGTGGGGTGTAACATACAGGCTTACAAGAGCATGTAGTGGGGTGTAACATACACGCTTACAAGAGCATGTAGTGGGGTGTAACATACACGCTTACAAGAGCATGTAGTGGGGTGTAACATACACGCTTACAAGAGCATGTAGTGGGGTGTAACATACAGGCTTACAAGAGTAAGTGGTGGGGTGTAACATACAGGCTTACAAGAGTAAGTGGGGGGGTAACATACAGGCTTACAAGAGTAAGTGGTGGGGTGTAACATACAGGCTTACAAGAGTAAGTGGTGGGGTGTAACATACAGGCTTACAAGAGCAAGTGGTGGGGTGTAACATACAGGCTTACAAGAGCAAGTGGTGGGGTGTAACATACAGGCTTACAAGAGCAAGTGGTGGGGTGTAACATACAGGCTTACAAGAGCAAGTGGTGGGGTGTAACATACACGCTTACAAGAGCAAGTGGTGGGGTGTAACATACAGGCTTACAAGAGCATGTAGTGGGTTGTAACATACACGCTTACAAGAACATGTAGTGGGGTGTAACATACAGGCTTACAAGAGCATGTAGTGGGGTGTAACATACACGCTTACAAGAGCATGTAGTGAGGTGTAACATACACGCTTACAAGATCATGTAGTGGGGTGTAACATACACGCTTACATGAGCATGTAGTGGGGTGTAACATACACGCTTACAAGAGCATGTAGTGGGGTGTAACATACACGCTTACAAGAACAAGTAGTGGGGTGTAACATACACGCTTACAAGAGCAAGTAGTGGGGTGTAACATACACGCTTACATGATCATGTAGTGGGGTGTAACATACACGCTCACAAGAGCAAGTGGTGGGGTGTAACGTACACGCTTACAAGAACAAGTAGTGGGGTGTAACATACACGCTTAGAAGAACAAGTAGTGGGGTGTAACGTACACGCTAACAAGAGCAAGCAGTGAAGTGTAACATACACTCCTACAAGAGCAAGTAGTGAAGTGTAACATACACTCCTACAAGAGCAAGTAGTGAAGTGTAACATACACTCCTACAAGAGCAAGCAGTGAAGTGTAACATACACTGCTACAAGAGCAAATAGTGAAGTGTAACATACACTCTTACAAGAGCAAATAGTGAAGTGTAACATACACTCCTACAAGAGCAAGCAGTGAAGTGTAACATACACTCCTACAAGAGCAAGTGGTGAAGTGTAACATACACTCCTACAAGAGCAAGCAGTGAAGTGAAACATACACTCCTACAAGAGCAAGCAGTGATGTGTAACATACACTCCTACAAGAGCAAGTAGTGAAGTGTAACATACACTCCTACAAGAGCAAGTAGTGAAGTGTAACATACACTCCTACAAGAGCAAGTAGTGAAGTGTAACATGCACT
The DNA here is from genome assembly GCA_032433765.1 of Megaustenia siamemsis. Classification (NCBI taxonomy): domain Eukaryota; kingdom Metazoa; phylum Mollusca; class Gastropoda; order Stylommatophora; family Ariophantidae; genus Megaustenia; species Megaustenia siamemsis. The sequence continues at coordinate 80,726,982 of JAVIAB010000001.1, read as the reverse complement.
CCTACAAGAGCAAGTAGTGAAGATTAACATACACTCCTACAAGAGCAAGTAGTGAAGTGTAACATACACTCCTACAAGAGCAAGTAGTGAAGTCTAACATACACTCCTACAAGAGCAAGTAGTGAAGTGTAACATACACTCCTACAAGAGCAAGTGGTGAAGTGTAACATACACTCCTACAAGAGCAAGTAGTGAAGTGTAACATACACTCCTACAAGAGCAAGTAGTGAAGTGTAACATACACTCTTACAAGAGCAAGTAGTGAAGTATAACATACACTGCTACAAAAGCAAGTAGTGATGTGTAACATATACTCCTACAAGAGCAAGTAGTGAAGTGTAACATACACTGCTACAAGAGCAAGTGGTGAAGTGTAACATACACTCCTACAAGAGCAAGCAGTGAAGTGTAACATACACTCCTACAAGAGCAAGTAGTGAAGTGTAACATACACTCCTACAAGAGCAAGTAGTGAAGTGTAACATACACTCCTACAAGAGCAAGCAGTGAAGTGTAACATACACTGCTACAAGAGCAAGTGGTGAAGTATAACATGCACTCCTACAAGAGCAAGTATTGAAGTGTAACATACACTCGTACAAGTTATGGTGACAGCTTTACAAAAAAGGAACTCAACAAAATACTGACGTTTCGGTCGAGATGCGGGGTTCTTCAGTGAACCAGAACAAAACAAACGGAGAATCGAATAAAGATAAACCCTACTACATCTAGAATGAGCGGGGCAGGTAAATCAAGAAGAAATTTAAAGAGAGATAAGAAAACAAACGATCAAACAAAAGATTTACTTTGGTCTGTCTTCTGGTGGGAAATTCCAGGAAAACCACCAACTAGCGTGACATTTTCAGCTCTGTGAGCAGGAATGGTAGAATGACATGTGCCGTTTATAGCCTCTTTAGCTGAAGACGTCACATTAGTTGGCGTTTTCTCGGTTTTATTTTCTGCACCAGGGCTTAATAAATCTATAGATGGCTGTGGCTACTATAAATGAAAACGTCATGCTAGTAATTGTGGTTGGGTTTTTTCTGTCAACCCTCAGGCGTACGTCTATAAATAAAATAAAAAATACAATTATATCATCATTATCATCATCGAGTACCGGGCCTGCTGGCGTAGGTGATCATGTGTCTCCACAACTTTCGATCTCGACAGTTATTTATCATTTATGTTGTTGGCCTTCTACCAAGCCATTCTCTTAAGCTGTCTGGTATTTATTCTCTGTGCTTCCCTCTATCTCTTTGTCCCTAAATTTTCCCAGCTTTTAAATTATATTCCAGCTGTTCTCTTCTCACTACATAGCCAAAAAAATGCTGATAGTTTCTTCCTAATATTGGAAATTAGCTCTCTTTTGCTTTGATCTCTTTCAGAGCATTTTCATTAATCTTCTTAGCTGTCCATGGTATTCTCAACATTCTTCTATAAAACCACATCTGCAGACTCCAGTGATTTTCTTGTCTGTTGTCCTATTGTCTATGATTCACATCCATTTGTTAAGACTGGCTCTACATAACATTTAAGAACTCTTTTACTTGTAAAATTGTATAGCGCTACTAAATTAACAGAAAGACAAGACAAGCTACAACGATTGGGCAACAAGCCTTGTTCAGGTATGATAAAGTATACACATTGAACCCAACATTCCGAGTTAGAATACACAACAACTAAACAGCGTTTAAAAATGTAGGAAAAGACAGTGGTCAGGTTTTGGGGGCCTCGGTAGCCTCGTTAGTAAAACCACCCGACTGGACTACCGACGTTCGGACAACCCGTGTTCGATTCCCGCTGGGAGCAGTGTGAATTGTACTCGTGTTTGGAAAAAAAAAAAAACCCTGCAAGGTCGACCCAGTCGTTGGCAGAAGTAGGTACCAGGGTAATACCCTGGGAAGGTGAGGAATGTCGCCTCGCATCGTGAGTTTCGATGCTTGAAGCGACACTATCCAAAAATCTCCGAACATTTCTGGATAGGCGGCCGAGCACATATGGGTGGAAACTCGCGCGGTAAGACGCCGGTTCAAGTCTCGTACTTGACCTTTACTTTGCCGTTAGTGGTCAGGATTTTTTTAGAGTCTGGTTGAAAGCATCTATAGATGGCAGTGTCTGGAACAGAGATCAAAAACAGTGTTTTCAAGCATCTAACACACATCCCCACCACCCTGTCACCGGATAATAAATGATTGTGTTTTTGGTATCGCTTTATGCGACTTGTGTGCGTGGATGATTATATCAAGAGTGTTGTTGCGCTACTCTAGTAGGAATGTCAACCTTTTTGAATGAGTGAAGTAGGAAATGTTGATGATGATAAAAAAGTTGATGACGATGATGATGAAAGATGATTATAATGAAATTGATGATCATGAAAATGATGAGAATGAAAATGCTGAAATGATGAAAATTCTGATGATATTGAAATTGTTCGTAAAATTGAAAAGGTTGACTAAAAAAAACTGTGATAATATCAACACTTCTCAGAATATCAAACTCTATAATACTTTGGAACCTTCATCAATGATTCTCAGAATATCAAACTCTATAATATTTTGGAACCTTCATCAATGATTCTCAGAATATCAAACTCTATAATATTTTGGAACCTTCATCAATAAGTCTCAGAATATCAAACTCTATAATACTTTGGAACCTTCATCAATGATTCTCAGAATATCAAACTCTATAATACTTTGGAACCTTCATCAATAAGTCTCAGAATATCAAACTCTATAATACTTTGGAACCTTCATCAATAAGTCTCAGAATATCAAACTCTATAATACTTTGGAACCTTCACCAATGATTCTCAGAATATCAAACTTTGTAACACCATGTGAACATCATCAATGATTCTCAGACCAAGTCGCACATAAAACAACATCTTGGGAGCCCAAAACAAGGACCAGTGAGAAGAATGCCAATAAAACATCTACATACATCCTAACAGAAACAGAATACTAGTTTTTGAGACAATTCACTCGAGAAGAAGTAGAGGTTCCCTTCCGTGCCCTGCTAACGTATGAGGAATATGGTGTTAGTGACTATTTTTCAAAACCCACGGCACATTTGTGGGTGATAAGTTCGGTATCACGCCAGTCCGCATTTACTTCCTAGACCTATCTCTGGTACACAATTTTAGAGGCTGGGTGAACCCTGGAGCCATGTCGGTCGGAACAAAAATCCGCCACTTCTGTGAATCGAACTAAAACCTTCTAAATAGGAAGCAAGCGCACTAACCACCGTTAGATGCCACCGGTGCTCCCGCCTAGCTTGAAAGTAAAGAATAATCAAAGACCCCGGAAGCAGTCCCGCAAAAAATAAGTGTTGAAGACAGATCCGCCGGAACTAGAATAGGAAGAAATACACGGAAGATAAAATTGGAATTTTCCGAAAGCTGATTTAAACACTTGTTTTTGTGTTTTCCTTAATGACCTGATTACTAAAGACCTCACGCGACCTCTTCAGGGATTGGCTATATGAAAGCAGAGATGAGTAAATAAAAAGGTCATAACCTTCTTTCAATATTAAGGGTCTAGACAGTACTTTACTTTGTCGGGGTGATTGTCGCGGTCCATCTGTAACAGTAGAGTAGTGGGGACAGTAAAGAAACACACGAAATGGCCTGTAAAGTATGTTTGTGTTATTACACATGTCCACGATTTGAGGCAAGCAAATCTGATATTCCTTCCAAGCACAAATAAATTTGATTAATCAAATCACTGTCCCCTGGGGCTCGACCTCTTTTTCTCTTTCACTTCCTAAACATTTTGTTGTCGAGGTAGACCCAAAGCTGTAGGTAGTCTCTCTGGGATTGTGTAAGTGACCTCTATTTGCTCGTTCTACTGGTAGTCTCTGTGATGGTGTAAGTGACCTCTATTTGCTCGATCTACAGGTAGTCTCTGTGATGGTGTAAGTGGCCTCTATTTGATCGTTCTATACGTAGTTTCTGTGATGGTGTAAGTGACCTCTATTTGCTCGATCTACAGGTAGTCTCTGTGATGGTGTAAGTGGCCTCTATTTGATCGTTCTATACGTAGTTTCTGTGATGGTGTAAGTGACCTCTATTTGCTCGATCTACAGGTAGTCTCTGTGATGGTGTAAGTGGCCTCTATTTGATCGTTCTACATGTACTCTGTGATGGTGTAAGTGACCTCTATTTGCTGGTTCTATAGGTAGTCTCTGTCATGGTGTAAGTGACCTCTATTGCTCGTTCTACAGGTAATCCCGGTGATAGTGTAAGTGACCTCTATTGCTCGTTCTACAGGTAGTCTCGGTGATAGTGTAAGTGACCTCTAATGCTCGTTCTACAGGTAGTCTCGGTGATGGTGTAAGTGACCTGTATTGTTCGTTCTACATGTACTCTGTGATGGTGTAAATGACTTCTATTTGCTCGTTCTACAGGTAGTCTCTGTGATGCTGTAAGTGACCTCTATTTGCTCGTTATACAGGTAGTCTCTGTGAAGGTGTAAGTAACATCTATTGCTCAACCTACAGGTAGTCTCTGTGATGGTGTAAGTGACTTATATTGCTCGTTATACAAGTAGTCTCTGTGATGGTGTAAGTGACTTATATTGCTCGTTATACATGTAGTCTCTGTGATGGTGTAAGTGACTTATATTGCTCGTTATACAGGTAGACTCTGCGATAGTGTAAGTGACCTATATTGCTAGTTATACAGGTAGTCTCTGTGATGGTGTCTATGACATCTATTGCTCGTTCTACAGGTAGTCTCTGTGATGGTGTCAATGACATCTATTGCTCGTTTCACAGGTAGTCTCTGTGATGATGTAAGTGACCTCTATTGCTCGTTATACAGGTAGTCTCTGTTATGGTGTAAGTGACTTATAATGATAATAATGCTAATATTGCTCATTCTTCATGCACTCTCTGTGATGGTGTAAATGACCTCTATTACTAACTCAACACGTCGCCTCTGTTATATTTGTAAGTGACCTCTATTGCTCGTTCTACACGTAGTCTCGGTGATAGCGTGATCTTTACTGCTCGCTCTACACGTAGTCTCTAGGATAGCGTGACCTCTATTGCTCGCTCTACACGTAGTCTTCGTGATAGCGTGACCTCTATTGCTCGTTCTACACGTAGTCTCCGTGATAGCGTGACCTCTATTGCTCGCTCTACACGTAGTCTCCGTGATAGCGTGACCTCTATGCTCGCTCTACACGTAGTCTTCGTGATAGCGGGACCTCTATTGCTCGTTCTACACGTAGTCTCCGTGATAGCGTGATCTTTACTGCTCGCTCTACACGTAGTCTCTAGGATAGCGTGACCTCTACTGCTCGCTCTACACGTAGTCTCTAGGATAGCGTGACCTCTACTGCTCGCTCTACACGTAGTCTCTAGGATAGCGTGACCTCTACTGCTCGCTCTACACGTAGTCTCTAGGATAGCGTGACCTCTACTGCTCGCTCTACACGTAGTCTCTAGGATAGCGTGACCTCTACTGCTCGCTCTACACGTAGTCTCTAGGATAGCGTGACCTCTACTGCTCGCTCTACACGTAGTCTCTAGGATAGCGTGACCTCTACTGCTCGCTCTACACGTAGTCTCTAGCTGGACTGCAGTCAGTGTTTCACTTCCTTTTATGTTACAAGGGTTCTTCAGACACAAAAGTCAAGTGATAATAAATGAATGGAGGGAAACTTCCGAGGCGATGGATCAGCGATTTATTTAAGAGCTGAGGTATGTTTACAATACTCGGAAAAAAATCACAAATAATTAACAACAGAAAAAAAACAACCATATACGGTCCGAAGTGAGATCGAACCCATACTCCTTAGCACAATGCCTTGCGGCGAGGCACCAAACGCAAGAGCACACTGCCAACTCAGCAATACAAGAGGTAGTTAGCTGACATAGATAGCTGAGTTGGTAGTTTGTTCTAATGTTTGGTTTTTCGTGGCAAGGCGCTGTGTCAAGAAGTAGGAGTTCGATCCTGCTTCAGACCATAAATTGTTCTTTGTTTTTTTTTCCTTTTGTTGATTATTTGTGACTTTTTCCCGAGTGCTGTAAACATACCTCCTCATCTGAAATGATTCGCATTCTTCAGACATTCTCACTGACCGCATTCTTCATAGGTTCGTCACTGGCGCTTGAAGCTCGTGCTGCCCGCGACGATCGTTACAGCGACCCGGTAGTATGCATCATGCACCTTTTCTCGGAACGCGACATGCTCACTATAAGTAGAAAAGTCTGAACGATCAGGAGGAAACCTTTGTTGATTTCTAATAAAGGGAAAAGGAAGGGGGGATGCAAAAATGTAAATGACCCGTTTGCAGTGACGTCAATTCGTTCTAGTCTTATAAAAATTTGAGTTTGCGGGCAAATTAGCACTTATGTTAAACACAATTTTGATGCTACACACAGAGTTATCTATAGATTTCCAAACGCCCGTGAGCAGAAAATAAAATGGTAAAAACACTCCAACTAGTTTGACCTCATCAACTATTAGTACCATGGACGGCTGACGTCATCCTACCCACGACCGTCCGTGTTCGCAAAGTTGAAAACGTCATGCAATATGGAGGTTTTCTATGAATTTCCTGCTAGGCTGTAGGGTCTTGCAAATCTATATACAGCTGTGATACACCTTTGGCTTGTCAAGAGTAAACAGTTTGTTTAATTTACTGCAAAACTTTCATTTTGAGGGACACAATAATTATTAAGCCAACATAGGTTTGATAATGATGCAGCATTAAGAAAACTGTATTACCTGCGTCATCTTACATTTAAAATTTAAGACCACTTCAAAATGTTTCGGTGTTGGGTTGGGTTTTAAAGATATTTGATCACATTGTGAGTACGTGTTTTGAAACCCACAATGGCAGACAGATGAGCCGGGTTGAAAGATCAGTGGATAGGCCGAGACCATTTCAATGCCTCCTGGAATCGGTGAAACGAGGACAAAAGAGAGATACATCAAGGTCTAGCTGGATTGGGACAAAAGTGAGATACATCAAGGGTTAGCTACATGGGGAGAAAAGAGAGATACATCAAGGTCTAGCTGGATTGGGACAAAAGTGAGATACATCAAGGGTTAGCTAGATGAGGACAAAAGAGAGATACGTCAAGGGTTAGCTAGATGGGGAGAAAAGAGAGATACATCAAGGTCTAGCTAGATTGGGGCAAAAGGGAGACACATCAACGTCTAGCTGGATTGGGACAAAAGAGAGACACATCAAGGGTTAGCGAGATGGGGACAAAAGAGAGATACATCAAGGTCTAGCTGGATTGGGACAAAAGTGAGATACATCAAGGGTTAGCTACATGGGGAGAAAAGAGAGATACATCAAGGTCTAGCTGGATTGGGACAAAAGTGAGATACATCAAGGGTTAGCTAGATGGGGACAAAATAGAGATACATCAAGGGTTAGCTAGATGGGGAGAAAAGAGAGATGCATCAAGGTCTAGCTAGATTGGGGCAAAAGGGAGACACATCAACGTCTAGCTGGATTGGGACAAAAGAGAGACACATCAAGGGTTAGCGAGATGGGGACAAAAGAGAGATACATCAAGGTCTAGCTGGATGGGGACAAAAGAGAGATACTTCCAGTTCTAGCTAGATTGGGACAAAAGAGAGACACTTCAAGATCTAACTGGGTTGGGAAAAAAGAGAGATGCATCAAGATCTAGCTAGATGGGAACAAAAGAGAGATACATTAAGGTTTATCTAGATTGAGACAAAAGAGAGACACATCAAGGTCTATCTAGATTGGGACAAAAGAGAGACACATTAAGATCTGCCTGGTTTGGTAAAAAAGAGAGATACATCAAGGTCTAGCTAGATGGGGACAAAAGAGAGATGCATTAAGGTCTAGCTAGATTGGGACAAAAGAGAGATACATCAAGGTCTATCTAGATTGGAACAAAAGAGAGACACATCAAGGTCTAGCTGGATGGGGACAAAAGTGAGATACGTCAAGTTCTAGCTAGATTGGGACAAAGGAGAGACACATCAAAGTCTAGCTGGATGGGGACAAAAGTGAGATACGTCAAGTTCTAGCTAGATTGGGACAAAGGAGAGACACATCAAATTCAAGCTAGATTGGGACAAAAGAGAGACACATCAAGGTTTAGCTGGATGGGACAAAAGAGAGATACGTCAAGGTCTAGCTGGATGGGGACAAAAGAGAGATACATCAAGGTCTAGCTAGATAGGGACAAAAGAGAGATACATTAAGGTCAAGCTAGATGGGGACAAAAGAGAGACACATCAAGGTTTAGCTGGATGGGGACAAAAGAGAGACGCGTAAAGGTCTAGCTGGATGGGGACAAAAGAGAGACACATCAAGGTCTAGCTGGATTGGACAAAAGAGAGATACATCAAGGTCTAGCTGGATTGGGACAAAAGAGTGACACATCAAGGTCTAGCTGGATTGGGACAAAAGAGAGACACATCAAGGTCTAGCTGGATGGGGACAAAAGAGAGACACATCAAGGTCTAGCTGGATTGGACAAAAGAGAGATACATCAAGGTCTAGCTGGATTGGGACAAAGAGTGACACATCATGGTCTAGCTGGATGGGGACAAAAGAGAGACACATCAAGGTCTAGCTGGATGGGGACAAAAGAGAGACACATCAAGGTCTAGCTGGATGGGGACAAAAGAGAAACACATCAAGGTCTAGCTGGATTGGGACAAAAGAGAGACACATCAAGGTCTAGCTGGATGGGGACACAAGAGAGACACATCAAGGTCTAGCTGGATGGGGACACAAGAGAGACACATCAAGGTCTAGCTGGATGGGACAAAAGAGAGACACATCAAGGTCTAGCTGGATTGGGACAAAAGAGAGACACATCAAGGTCTAGCTGGATGGGGACAAAAGAGAGACACATCAAGGTCTAGCTGGATGGGGACAAAAGAGAGACACATCAAGGTCTAGCTGGATGGGGACAAAAGAGAGATGCATCAAGGGTTAGCTAGATGGGGACAAAAGAGAGATGCATCAAGGGTTAGCTAGATGGGGACAATGGAAAAGTGAACATATAGCGTGGACCAGACTTAGGGAACCTTGAGATGAGTTGTTAGGGATAGGCAGAAGTGTAGGATCTTCTTTCACAGCAAGACGCACATTCAATTGAATTGAAAAAAAAGAAAGAAAAAGATGAAGAATAAGAAAAAAGAAGAAAAGAATAAGAAGATAAAAAGAAGAAGAAGAAAAAAGAGAAAAAGAAACTAGAATCTATTAAAATGAATCACTGAGAACGCTTCTTAATAAGCATTGCAAGCTTATTGCGCTACAGAAGATTGTCAAACAAAAGGTTTCATTAACAAGAATATGAACAAAGAGACGTATTCATATTTGATCACTTCTGTCAGTAGACAATCTCTTTCAAAACTAGTAGGGACAATAACTCGACTGTCACTGATATCATGTCTAAATGGGGACAAGAGTTATTGAACTTGGTGTCACTTCCAGTCCAGGTTTGTTCGCGATAATAGAGACTCTTGTTGAAAGAATCCTGGACATGCTGGAGAACTCAAAACTGACATTGTCCATTTTTTGACATGTTATATCCTGGAAACAGCACGATACATTCAAAATCTTGCAACACTCTGTGTATCTGGCAACTAGATTTGTTATAACGACATGAGTCGTTTTAAAATGTTGTACAATGCAAGATATTTCATGCCAGTCGTGGGATTCATGTGATCACATTTAGAGTTGTGTTTTAATATTGTGTGCTGGGTGTTTCAATATAATACTACACCTACGTTATTTAGTCTATTAAAACACACCCAATCATGTCGTGACACACCTAATCATATCGTGACACATCTAATCATTTATTTACACACTTAATCATATCTTGACACACCTAATCATTTATTCAAACACTTAATCATATCTTGACACACCTAATCATCTCTTGACACACCTAATTATATTTTGAAACACTTAATCATATCTTGACAAACTTAATCATATCTTTGCACACTTAACCATATCTTGACATACCTAATCATCTCTTGACACACCTAATCATATTTTTAAACACTTAATCATATCTTGACAAACTTAATCATATCTTTGCACACTTAACCATATCTTGACACACCTAATCATCTCTTGAGACACTTAATAATATCTTGACATACCCCATCATCTCTTGACGCACCTAATCATTTCGTGACACACTTAATCATATTTGACACACCTAATTATATTTTGGCACATTGAATAATATCTTGACAAACTTAATCATATCATGACACACTTAATCATATATTTACACACTTAATCATATCTTGACACACTTAATCATATCTTGACACACTTAATCATATCTTGGCACACTTAATCATATCTTGACACACCTAATCATCTCTTGAGACACTTAATAATATCTTGACATACCCCATCATCTCTTGACGCACCTAATCATTTCGTGACACACTTAATCATATCTTGACACATTTAATCATATCCTTACATATCCCATTGTCTCTTGATACAACTAATCATATCGTGACACACCTAATCATCGTTTGACACACTTAATCATATCGTGACACACCTAATCATCGTTTGACACACTTAATCATATCTTGACATACCCCATCATCTCTTCATTATCATTATCTGTATCTCCATCATCATCAGCATCATCATCATCATCATCATATTTTCTATTTATTTACGTGGAATTCTTAACATTTCATGTACGCGTTATGACCACCATGCCTGTATACCGAAAGTTATGACGCTTTTCACTTTCACTAAGCGGCAGCCCCGAAAAGTGCCATCTAGGACAACGTCATCGAGAATCCAAACAAAATAAAACGATAATAAAGATAATGATGATGATGATGATGATGACGATGAAGATAAAGATAATGATGATGATGATCATAACGATGATGATGATGGAGATAAAGATAATGATGATGATGATGACGATGAAGATAAAGATAATGATGATGATGATCATAACGATGATGATGATGCTGATGGAGATAAAGATAATGATGATGATGATGACGATGAAGATAAAGATAATGATGATGATGACGATGAAGATAAAGATAATGATGATGATGATCATAACGATGATGATGATGATGATGATGATGGAGATAAAGATAATGATGATGACGATGATGACGATGAAGATAAAGATAATGATGATGATGATCATAACGATGATGATGATGATGATGCTGATGATGATGGAGATACAGATAATGATGATGATGATGATGGGGATAAAGATAATGATGATGATGATGGAGATAAAGATAATGATGATGATGATGATGATGATGATGATGATGATGATGGAGATAAAGATAATGATGATGATAACGATGATGATGATGAAAATAAAGATAATGATGGTGATGACGATGATGATGACGGTGATGATGATGACGTCAAAGGACACAGACCCGTACGCTGCAGGATCAGTAAACACCCAACCAACCAACGATCACCCTCACTCACTCCCTGTTTTTCACTATTTTCCTCTTTGCATAATTCCTCTGGGTTCCACCCATCCTGTCTAGCCCATGAACAATTGTTGAGTTTTCATGAAAACAAAAGTACACACAACGATCTGCCTGAACTCAACGTTCCGGTTGGCAGACGTCACATTGTCGAGGGAAGAAAACAGCATCAATCAATTATTGAAGGACCCAGGCCATGTACTGCTAGTGCAGTCAAGCGAGGAGACTAATCCGGTATAAGCACAAAACGGACACAACATGGCTTCAATAACCTGCCACATGCACGTCCAACACACATTCTCCAGTTCACTGTTGTTTATCACTGATACTTTCGTTTAGTTGTTCTTTTGTATCTTTCCAGAAAGAAAAAAACCGCTCATATTACTGCTATTATACATTCAAAGTGGTTACGGGAAAAAAATTTCTTAAAATTGTAAAAAATTGTTGATGTTAAAAATGATTTTAAAGCTCCCGAAATTCTGAGATAATTTAATAAAGTAATAATAAAATAAGGTCTTAGATAAGATACGTCAAAAATGCCTAGGGTCACATTTGTCTACGTTCCAGGACATGAGGGAATGCAGGGAAATGAAAGAGCGGACAGGTTGGCTAGCTGTGGTGTCGTTGAAGACGGTCAAGCAATGGATCGGGCGGACATCACCAATGCCTTCCGAGATGTGGGAAGAGCACAACACTTTGACAATCATGAGTCCACGTCACTTCTTCGAATGGAAGAGATGGGAGTTTAGACGGGCACAGCCAGAAATGAGAAACTTAGTGGGCGTGTAAGAAGACTTATCAACCAACACAGAACTGAAGTCGTCAGTCGCTGGGGAGGGACTTGCTGAGGAGATCTGAGCACCTATAGACATGTTCGGAGTGCAATGATGATGACCTGCAAATAACTCAATAATTCATTAACTTTATTGTAAAGTGTCCGTTTTGCCTCTAGAATTATTTCCTTGTTGGACAATAGTGGTGATAGCTGTCCAATGATTTGACAAGATTTGTTGCATCTTGAGTCTTTTCTTCTGTTTGTGAACTGTCGTTTGTCACTAGACTTCCTAGGTATTTAAATTCCTATTTTAATTGTCCACCGTCTATAGATATATTGATGTTACGTTCTCGACTACACAGATGAACAAATACAGGCATACTATGAAGACCTAAATATAGTTATGAAGCAAGTGAAATCTTCAGACATCTTGATTGTAATGGGTGACATGAACGCTAAAGTAGGAAAAGGTAGATATAAGACCATTATAGGAAATCACGGTTTAGGAAAAAGAAATGACAGAGGAGAAAGATTAATACAATTCTGTGAAGAAAACAGGTTGATAATATGTAACACCTACTTTGAGTAAGAGAAAAGGAAACTATACACATGGAAAAGCCCTGGAGATAAAAAAAGGAATCAAATAGATTAGATAATGATAAAAGAAAGGTTCTGTAATAGCGTAAAGAAAGCCAAAACCTACCCAGGAGCAGATATTAATTCAGATCACAATCCTGTAATGATTAAAATGAAAATCAAAATAAAGAGAAACAAGCAAAAGTCTAATTCATCAACAAATCCACTAGATATAACAGCTTTAAATCAAAAAGATATTAAAGATAACTATACAATACAAGTAAAGAACACATACCAGAAGCTACTAGAAGAAGGAATTGAGCAATACAGAAGAGAAAATCCTGATTAAAAAGTAGCATCCAAATGGCAATGCATAAAAAAAGCATACATGAAACCTTACCCAAAAGAGAAAAGAACAAAAAACAAAAATGGATAACTAACACAAACTTAGAAAAAATGGAAAAAGGAGACAAGCGAAGAACACTGCCCAATAAAATAAAATAGAATAATGAAATACGGAGAATGTGCAAAAAGGCAAAAGAAGACTGGCTCAGCCAAAAATGTAAAGAAATAGAAACTATGGAAAGCAAACAAGACTTAAGAGAAATGCACACAGAAATAAAGAGAATGACTAATAAAAATAAAAAAAGCAACAGAAGGTGGATGCATTGCAAACAAAAAAGGAAAAATGCTAACAGACAATAAAGATATTATAGATAGATGGCAGGAATATATAACAGAACTATTTCATGATCAAAGGGACAAGAAATCAGTTATAAAATGTACATCAGACTATAAAATCTTAAAATCTGAGGTGGAAAAAGCTACAAAAACAGTGAAAAAGAGAAAAGCAGCAGGACCTGAAAGCATACAGATAGAGATGATACAGGCACTAGAAAATTTTGGCATTGAAGTGATTACAGACATATGCAGCGACATATACCACACAGGATACATACCAAATGAACTAAAAACAACATCAACGTTAATTGCATTGCCTAAAAAGAATGGTGCAGTTGAATGCAGTGACTTTAGAACAATAAGCCTAATGAGCCATGTTACAAAAATCTTGCTAAAAGTTATACAAGGAAGGATTCAGAATAAAATCAATACTGAATTAGATGAGCAGCAATTTGGATTTAGGAAAAGGAAAAAAAATAACACAAAGAAGCCATATTCTGCACGAGGACATTAATCGAAAAATACACAGAAGTAAACAAACCAATATATGCCTGCTTCATAGACTACACCAAAGCTTTTGACAGAGTTCACCACAAACAACTTATAGAATGCCTAAAAGAGATACATCTAGATGACATGGACATACGACTAATATTTAATCTATACTGGGAGCAAACAGTAATAATAAAATATAACAAAGAATGGGTCTCTACACCATTGATATAAAAAGAGGAGTAAAACAGGGATGCATCCTATCACAAAGCTTGTTCAATCTATCTTCTTTTCTCTTTTTGCTGATACCTAAAAAGTGTCGTGGTTTATTTCATTTGTTCGAGGTTCCTTTCCCATACCTGATCTAATTTGTCTGTATAAGATGCTGCAGTTCTGACTGTGCAGCTGTTGTCGATGTAGAGATGTTTAATTAGCTTGGTTAGATGTTGGCTTACTCCGTATGTTGTTAGTATCTCCCATAGTTCTTATCTGTTTACTCTGTGGAGTGCTTTTTCCTGGTCAATGAAAGCATCTACAAATTTTGATTCTGTTCTGTTTTTTTTTTCTGCTAGCTGTTTCAAGGTGAATAGAGCGTCAGTACATCTTCTGTTTTTCCTTAAACCCATTTGAGAACCGTTTAACTGTAGTTTTAATATTGGTCTCAGCCTTTTCTCCACAATTTTGGGGTATAGCTTTCCAACATGGCTGAGAAGCAATATACCTCTATATTGGTTGCAGGCTCTCTTACGACCTTTCTTTTTCCATATTGGTACGATGATTGCCGGTTCCGGTCTTCTGGGTATTTTGCTGGTGCCACGCTGCATGGAACAAGCTTCCGGTTGTTTCCAAAATGGAGGAATTATTTTTCTCCGGCTTGGTATAGAACCGTTGATCAGAGGTTTAACAAGCCGCTATCGTAAAAACGATGTTGTTAATGAAACGTAGACCTGATACAGAATGTGTAAATTAGCAGTAGATAGTAGTGATAGTTTTTTCGGCCCTAAAACAACAACAAAAATAGGATTCTGGAATGTGCGAACAATGGCCGCTCCGACGAAACATGCACAGGTCGCGAGCGAGATGGACAGATACGATCTAGATATTTTAGGATTAAGCGAAATGCGTTGGCTTGGAACAGGTAGGAGATCTATTGATAATAAAATAGTAGTTTTTTCTGGAAGGGAAGATGGAAAACACCGTGAAGGAGTAGGCATAATGATGACAGACAAAGCTGCAAGAAGTTTATTAGAATGGGAACCGGTAAACAGCCGTCTGATACGAACACGATACAAAACAAAACATGGAAGACTTTCAATTATTCAGTGTTATGCGCCTACTAACGAAGCTGATGATGAAGTTAAGGACGATTTTTATAACCAACTGCAACAACTTATAAACAAAATACCAAAACACGATCTTTTAATTGTAATGGGAGACTTCAATGCCAAAGTAGGACAAGATAACGCAGGAGTGGAACATGTGATGGGGAGAGAAGGCTGTAATACAACAAGTCAGAATGGAGAAAGATTAATAGAATTATGTTTAATAGAAAATTTAGTTATAGGTGGGACATTATTTCCACACAAAAATATTCACAAAACAACATGGATATCTCCTGATGATAGAACCTCAAATCAAATTGACCACCTATGTATTAAACAACAATTCAGATCATCATTAATAGATGTAAGAGCTTACAGAGGTGCTGATGTTAATAGTGACCACAACTTGTGCATTGGGAAAATAAGATTAAAATTTAGAAACCAACAGAAGAGGTCAATTACACATAAATTGATAGTCATAAACTGAAAGATGAAGCCATAAAGGAAAAGTTTAACATAGAGCTAAGTAATTGTTATTCAGCACTCGGTGAAATAGACTTAGATATCAATGAAATGTGGGACTCACAGAGCAAAATACTAATGACAGCAGCAGAAGCAAGTGCCGGACTGAAGAAAATGGAAAAACGAGCTTGGATCTCAGACACCACATGGAAATACATCAAAGAAAGAAGAGAAGCAAAGAGAGCCATGACTAATGTAAAGACAGATCTTGGAAAGGTTCTGGCAAAAGCAACATACAAAGAATTAGACAACAAAGTGAAAAGTTCGGCAAGAAGAGATACAAGAGCTTATATAGACAACTTGGCAGAGAAAGCAGAGACAGCTGCAATTACATGAGACAGCAGAACTCTCTATACTGTACAAAAGATGCTGACAAACACCTATACATCCAGTGGAACACCAATTCTAGACAAATCTGGATTAATGCTAACAACAAGCGCAGACATAAAAGCCCGTTGGGCGGAACACTTCAAGAAATTCTTAACCGTCCACTACCTCACAGTTTAATAGATTTTGAAGCTGAAACACCAGCAGCAGAATTAGATGTAAATTTAGATGACTTCACCTTGAGTGAAATAGAAACCACCTTAAAGCTAATGACCAATAACAAGGCTGCTGGGGAGGATAAGTTAACAGCTGAGATCCTCAAGGCAATTGATAGCCATAATTTAATACATCTCCAAAAAATGTTCAACATCATTTGGAAAACAGAGAAGACGCCTCATAAATGGAAAAAAGGAATCATTGTTAAGATCCCAAAAAAGGGCAATCTTAGAGATTGTAACAACTGGAGAGGCGTGACACTTTTGTCAGTTGCCTCAAAGTTATTCTGTAAAATCATCCTAAATAGAATAAAGGATTCAATAGATACAGTAATGCGTGAAGAACAGGCTGGGTTTAGAAAAGGGAGAAGCTGTCTTGACCACATTTTCACTCTACGACTTATATTGGAGGAACACATTGAAAAGCAAAAACCTTTTGTACTTAACTTCATCGACTTCAAAAAAGCATTTGATAGTATTCATAGAGATTCTTTGTGGAAAATTCTGAAGCAATATGGTTTACCATCAAAAATCATAAATATTATCAAAGACATGTATGATGGTTACACATGTGCAGTTCGAACAGAGGAAGGACTGAGCGAATGTTTCCCAATAGAAACTGGGGTTAAACAAGGATGTATTTTATCGCCCTTGTTATTTGGAATTGTTATGGACTTCATAATGAAGAAATGCTGCACTGGTAATAAAGGCATCGAATGGATACAAGGAGACCATTTGGAGGACCTCGACTTTGCTGATGACATAGTTCTGATCAGCAGTCAGAAAAACGATGCAGGAAAACACAAATGAACTATCATCAATAGCCAGCAAAATTGGGCTTGAGGTCAATCATGAAAAGACTAAAGTCATGAAAAGTTTAATCCAACAAGTGACAAAATATACATGGAAAACAAACCAGTAGAAGAGATCGATCACTTTATCTATCTTGGAAGTCACATTGATCGAGAAGGGGATACGAGCAAAGAAATTAGAATCAGACTGGCTAAAGCAGCAATGTCTTTCAGAAGCCTTGAAAAGTTGTGGAAATCAAAACTCATTAGCACAAACACAAAACTTAGGCTATTCAAATCAAATGTACTATCAACCCTTACGTATGCGTGTGAAAGCTGGAAAACAACAAGAGATATAGAAACAAAGTTGAACGCATTCGAAAATAAATGTCTAAGGAAAATACTTGGTATAGAATGGAACGAATTCAAAACAAACGAGGAAATTAGAGAAATCGCCAATCAACCACTAATATCTTCAGTAATAAAGAAAAGACGATGGTCATACGTTGGACATGTGATGAGAAGAGATAATAATCGAATAGCAAAGCAAGCCCTCATATGGGAAACAACAGGTAAAAGAAAAAGAGGAAGACCCAGGGAGACACTGAGAAGAACATTGATGAGAGAGGCAAGAGCAGCAGGATTCGGCTCCCTCAATGAGATAGAACTGCTTGCACAGAACAGAGACAGATGGCGAGATTTGATAAAAATCTTTAAAAGAAAACTGCTAGAACAAAAATTCATATAGGAGAAAGTGTATCTTGGTCTACGCCCTATGGGCCGGTTACGGCTCGAAAGGTCAATAGATATATAGATAGACGCTGCATTGACTAACCTGTGCAGCCATGTAACTCCTGTTTCTCCTGCTGCTGCTATTATTTCTACTGGTATATCTATCACCGGTGATTTATTTTTTGGTGCATATTTGATTACTACTTCAATGTCCTCTTTTATGCTGTTGGTTTTATAACACACATTTGGGGGGGGGGGGGTAATAACCCTGAGATGTTTCCCCACCTGCTAGATCGGTAGGGGTGTCACACGCGATCTTTTACGGTCTAACTAACAATTGTTAGATGATTACATTGTAAAAGTATCTATTTGATCTTGTCCGCCTCCTTTAATAGAACACATTACACACATAAACAAATAACCTATATCTCCGTTAGATACCATTTTTTCGGTCACTTTTGTCACATGATCCACACTCCGAAATTAAAGCAAACCGCCATCTTGGGGTTAGTTATTATTTGGCGGGGATTATTCCTAGTTTTTTTCCTCAGTTTTTCATTTCTGATCTTGTCTCTCAGGTTATTTCCTATCATTCGTGTAACATATTTCATCCCAGTAGAGGTTATTTTTCTTATTGTTCGTTCATCTCCAGATCTGGCATTGGTAGCTCAACTTTAGATGACGATTGTATTGTATAGTACCCGTTTTGCCTCTAGAATTATTTCCTTGTTGGACAATAGTGGTGATAACTGTCCAATGATTTATAAAACTTTGCTGCATATTGAGTCTATTTCTGCTGTTGTGAATTATCGTTTGTCACTAAACATCCTAGACATTAATATCCCTATCCGCAGGATGTAGAAAGAAAGACGGTACTTCAATTTGATGTGGCACGTTAAGTTTATCGTCAATCGCTATTTTCTGTTTGGCTGGTAGAAAGCATCGCTTTTCTGGTAGCCCTGATGTTCTGTATTTTATTTGTTCGTGTATTTTCCCTGACAACCTCTTTGATTCCTCATAAATTGTACTTGTCTCTGGCTGCTGTAGTTTGCAATATTATGAACAAAAGAGAAGAACAAAATGTCTCTTACACCTCAACCTAAACAGGTCTTTGAAGAATATATTTTGTTTCCGTTGAGCAACTTCTACCTCTGACGAAGTCCCTAGAGACTAGGAACTGAATTTTGCGTGTTAATCCATTTTACCCTGGCAGCCGTGTACATAGGGGTCCCTGGCCACACAGGCAGATAACTCCGTCCTCGGAGGTACCTAGTTTTTTTCCCTCGATGAGTAATTGACGTTTCGAGCCGGGCCTCGCTGCTGAGACCAGGGGTGGTTGCCGCAGAGAGAAATCATAGGTAAAAATCCCAACTGGTGCAGCCAGGATTTGAACCCACAACCTCTCTGTCTCGAGGCCGGCGTCTTGCCTCGAGACCAACCAGTCCCCCAGTTTGAAGGATATGACAACAAGGATACAATAGTTTAGTTTTACAAAACAAAATGATGGTCTAGAGAAGATGATTGTGGATGGCATGGTAGCAAGTAGACATCGGAGAGGAAGGTCATGGAGAAAGTGGCGCAAGATCATCCAGACCAGGACGGCATAGCTGCAACGGAGCAAGATGGTAGAGCTTGGTGGAGATATCTTCGGAATAGCTGTCATGGAATTCAGCAGGGATAAGGCGGGTTATGATGTTGGTGGTTATGATGTTTGGTGGTGATGAGGTTGATGATGTTGGTGGTGATGATGTTTGGTGGTGATGATGTTGGTGGTGATGATGTTGGTGGTGATGATGTTGATGATGTGGGTGGTGATGATGTTGATGATGTTGGTGGTGATGATGTTTGGTGGGGATGATGTTGATGATGTTGGTGGTGATGATGTTTGGTGGGGATGATGTTGATGGTGTTGGTGGTGATGATGTTGATGATGTTCGTGGTGATGATGTTGATGATGTTGGTTATGATGATTTTAGTGGCGATGATGTTGATGGTAATGATGTTTATTATGCTGATTTTAGTGGTGCTGATGTTAGTGGAGATGATGTTAGTGGAGATGATGTGTGTGGTGATGTTGTTGATGATGTTGGTGGTGATGATGTTGGTGGTGATGATGTTGGTGATGATGACGTTGGTGGTGATGATGTTGGTGGTGATGTTGTTGGTGGTGATGATGTTTGTGGTGATGTTGTTGATTATGTTGGTGGTGATAATGTTGGTGGTGATGTTGTTGATGATGTTGGTGGTGATGATGTTGGTGGTGATGATGTCGGTGATGATGATGTTGGTGGTGATGATGTTGGTGGTGATGTTGTTGGTGGTGATGTTGTTGATGATGTTGGTGGTGGTGGTATTGATGATGCTGGTTAAGATGATTTTAGTGGCGATGATGTTAGTGTGATGATGTTAGTGTGATGATTTTAGTGGTGATGATGTTGGTTGTGATGATGTTGATGATGTTGGATATGATGATTTTAGTGGTGATGATGTTGGTGGTGATGATGTTGGTGGTGATGTTGTTGATGATTTTGGTGGCGATGATGTTGGTGGTGATGATGTTGGTGGTGATGTTGTTGATAATTTTGGTGGTGATGATGTTGGTGGTGTTGATGTTGGTTATGATGATTTTAGTGGCGATGATGTTGATGGTGATGATGTTGGTTATGATTATTTTAGTGGTGCTGATGTTGGTGGTGATGATGTTCGTGGTGATGTTGTTGGTGACGATGATGTTGGTGTGATGATGTTGGTGTGATGATGTTGTTGATGATGTTCTTGATGATATTGGTGGTGATGATGTTGGTTATGATGATTTTAGTGGCGATGATGTTGGTGGTGATGATGTTGGTGTGATGATGTTGGAGATGATGATGTTGCAGGTGATGATGTTGGTGGTCAAGATGTTGGTGGTGATGCTGTTAATTATATTGGTGATGATGTTGTTGATGATTTTGTTGATGATGTTGGTGGTAATGATGTTGAAGATATTGGTGGTAATGGTATTCCAGGTGATGATGTTGGTGGTCATGATGTTGAAGATGTTGGTGGTAATGTTGGTGATGATGATAACTGTACTGGATACTCAAACATCGGTTTACATTTCTACTTATTTACGTGGAATTCTTAACATTTCATGTACGCGTTATGACCACCATGCCTGTATACCGAAAGTTATGACGCTTTTCACTTTCACTAAGCGGCAGCCCCGAAAAGTGCCATCTAGGACAACGTCATCGAGAATCCAAACAAAATAAAACGACACATTTGTTACGACAGAAAACATTCTCTTTTATTGATTATTTAACTGGCCAGCTATTGTATCAATGAAAACCAACTTGGTTCCCAATAATACAACTCTGGCTAACCGTTATGATTGGCTTAATCAACGCTCGGATAATAATGCAACGCTGGTTAATGCAAAAATGGCTGCCGCTGACGAATGTAAAAAACTCAGGAAATTATAAATAGAAGCGTGAAAGGATTATATGAGAGCAGCAGCATGTTGTTGGACAATGAGGTGATAATACAACTGAATCAATAAACGTTTTCAAGAAAAAGGGTTTTTGTTTTGTGTTAGGATCATCACCACTGAACACCAGACGAACCCATAGGAGTTCCAATATTTCCCTGAAGGACATCGAGACAACCCGAGGACAATCCTGGCCCAAGTGTTCGAACTCCATAACACGACCTGAGATCCACGGTGTGGGCAAGTTTTTGTCGACAATTTTTCCCGAGCAGCGGCCATATTTATGATCTACTCTTTTCGATGTCGATTGCCAAGAGATATTTAACGTGCGCGAGTGCACACGGGACCTTTTGTTTATGCTTGTGACTACATGATAGCGACTATAAGCGTGTTTCTACATGCTTGTGACTTCATGCGTGTTTCTTCACACGTGTGACTATATGTTTAGGACTATATGCTTGTGGCTATATGCGTGTTTCTTCAAACGTGTGACTATATGTTTAAGACTATATGCTTGTGACTAAATGCGTGTTTGTACATGCTTGTGACTATATGCGTGTTTCTATATGCTTGTGACTATATGCGTGTTTCTACATGCTTGTAACTATATGTTTGTGACTACATGTTTAGGACTACATGTTTGAGACTACTTGCTTGTGACTATATGTTTATGACTACTACATGTTCAGGACTACATGTGTGTGAATACATGTTTCTGACTACATGTTTGTGACTACATACAAGTGACTACATACTTGTGGCTACATGTTTATGACTACTACATGTTCAGGACTGCATGCGTATGAATACATGTTTGTGACTACATGTTTGTGACTACATACTTGTGACAATATGTTTGTGACTATATGTTTGTGACTATATGCTTGTGACTATATTTTTGTGACTATATGTTTGTGACTATATGTTTACGACTATATGTTTGTGACTATGTTTGTGACTATATGCTTGTGACTATATGTTTGTGACTATATGCTTGTGACTATACGTTTGTGATTATATGCTTGTGACTATGTTTGTGACTATATGCTTGTGACTATATGTGTGTGACTATATGTTTGTGACTATATGTTTGTGAATATATGTTTGTGACTATGTTTGTCGCTATGGTAATGAATCACTCTATTCTTCTCGATGATTCTTTCTAGATAGGCAAACCAGTTTATTTCTCATTTCTATATGTAACTTAGGATTGGCTCAATGTCTACTGTCTCTAGATAGGCAAACCAGTTTATTTCTCATTTCTATATGTAGCTTAGGATTGGCTCAATGTCTACTGTCTCTAGATAGGCAAACCAGTTTATTTCTCAATTCTATATGTAGCTTAGGATTGGCTCAATGTCTACTGTCTCTAGATAGGCAAACCAGTTTATTTCTCAATTCTATATGTAGCTTAGGATTGGCTCAATGTCTACTGTCTCTAGATAGGCAAACCAGTTTATTTCTCATTTCTATATGTAGCTTAAGATTGGCTCAATGTCTACTCTTTCTCGTATATCATTTCCAATTATTCTCTAGTTACTCCAAACGCTTTTCTCAAACATCGTACCCCTGTCGTGACAAGTTTTCTTAATTGCCTACATATAAGTGACCATGTTTGGCATTCGCAGAACAATGTTGCAATGAATATACTCTGTATAGTATGTTTCTCGAGGGTAATAATGTTGCTTTGTGTTGGGGTATATGGGATAGCTGTCCCAATAATTGGTTTGTCTTGTTGCATGGTATATCTATTTCTTTGTTGATTTCACCGTCTCCAGTGAATGCTGTTTCCAGATATTTAAAGTTTGTTATTTGTTTTATTAAGATTATTAAAATTAAGACACCAATTAAACATTAAGATCAAAGATAAAGAAAAAAACAAGTAGAGGAACATTAAGATCAAAGATAAAGAAATAAAACAAGTAGAGGAATTCAAGTATTTGGGCACAATGTTCACAGAAGATGGAAAACTAGGCAGAAAAATTGACATGAGAATACAAAAAGGAAATGCTGTCACATACCAGCTTTCACCATTGTTAAGACATTCAAGCATTTCTATGCCAGCTAAACAACAAATGATAAATAGTATTTTCATACCACCTTTGTGCTATGAAAGTCAAACATGGACCCTTTCTAAATCACAATTAAGAAAGATCAATACATGTGAGATGCGATGCTTGAGAAAAGTAACAAACAACACAAGAAGAGATAGAATACCAAAAAAACCATAAGAAAAATGGTAGGAACAAAACCCTGCCAAGAATATATAGAACAACAACAACTTAAATGATTTGGCCACCTGGTCAGAATGAATCCTTACCGATCACCATCAAGGGCGTTCTTCTCGAGAATGCATGGAAAAAGACCAAGATGAAGACCCAGAAAAAGATGGATAGATGCAGTGACAGAGACATATAAAAACAAAGGAAAATCACTAATTCAGACAGTTCGAGCAGCTCAAAAACGACAAATTATATAAACCACGACACCTTTTAGGTATCAGTGAAAAGAGAAAAGAAGAAGAAGACTTGTTTTATAACTTCTGTAACTTATTGTTTTGTAACTTATTGTTTTGTAACTTGTTTATCAATAACTTGATCTTCTATAAAACTGTTTAATGTCTTCTCTTGACTTCCTACTGTTATCGGGGGGATTAATTTTTTTTTAATTTTGACCACATAATTCTTTTTTTTTTTCTTTTTTAAGATACAGTTTTTTCTAATAATTTTCAATGCGTAATATTAAAGTATATTATTTTATCTTCCTGAAAAAAGACACAATTAAGTACATTAACTAAATTAGCAGTTATAAACAGCTGTGCTATAGCCAGCATCCCAGGGAGAGCTGTAGCACTCAGAGACATTTGGTAACAGGATGTAGTTAGATTTAGAAGATACCAAATTGCACATCATAATGAGCTTCACAAATGAAGAGCTGTACAAAGTGTCCACACGGACTTGAACGCTCAATTTTTGGTTGCTTTTCTTCACCAGGCCGGATAATATCAACGGCAAGACGAATGTGGATGTGTGTTTGTGTCAAATATTTAAAGACAGAGAGAAATAGAGAGACATACACACACATATATGTCAAGATAAACAGAGGAGAACATAGAAAAAACATAATAACTAGAGCTATCGAAGAAGAAATAGAAAAGTACACAGAAGTAAACAAATCAATATATGCCTGCTTCATAGACTACACCAATGCTTTTGATATAATACACCACAAACAACATATAGAATGCCTAAATGAGATACATCTAGATGGCATGGCCATACAACTTATTTGTAATTTATACTGAAAGCAAACAGCATTAATGAAATAGAAAGAAGAGAACTCTACACTCATTGATATAAAAAGAGGAGTAAGACAGGGATGCATCATCAAGCTTGTTCAATCTATACACTGAGCAAATCTTTAAAATCATCACAGAGATGCCAGGCCTAAACATTAATGGAAAGATAATCAATAACTTAAGATATGCTGATGATACTGTTCTACTAGTAGAAAATCCTAAAGATCTACAATAATTACTTAATGAAATAAACATGACAAGCAAAAAATATGGACTAGATATGAATATCAAAATGACTAAAACTATGATCATAAACAAAGAAAATACTCAAAACCACAAGTGGATATCAAAATTGAAGGAATAGACCTGGAGACAGTTCAGAGCTACAACTACCTTGGACATACTATAACCAGTGATGGAAAATGTACAACTGAAATAAACAAAAGAATAGAAATGGCAAAAAGTAATTTTAATGCTACGAAAAATATACTATAATCAAAACAAATAACACCAGAGCTAAAACTAAGAATAACAAAATGTTATATCTTCTCAACATTCCTATATGGTGCAGAAACATGGACATTAGACAAGAAAACAGAACAGAGAATTGAAGCCTTTGAAATGTGGATATATAGAAGAAGAAGTAGAATTGGATGGAAAGAAAAGAAAACAAACGATGACATCCTAAAACAACTAAAAATGAAAAAAGAACTACTAAACACAATTCAAACAAGACAAATGCGATTTTTGGGCCAAGTTAAAAGACACAACAGCCTACTAAAAGTAATCATGGAGGGGAAAATACAAGGTAAAAGAGGCAGACCAAGACTAACATGGACTGGACATCAAAAGATGGACAAATCAGTTTATTACAACTTGTATAATATGTCACTTCCCGCACAATTTGTGTTGAATATGCCACTTCCTTTACTATTTGTATTGAATATGTCACTTCCCTTAATATTTATGTACAATATGTCACTTTCCTTACTATTTATGTACAGTATGTCACTTCCCTCACTATTTGTGTACAATATAACACTTCCCTCACTATTTGTGTACATTATGTCACTTACCTCACTATTTGTGTACAATATGTCACTTCCTTTACTATTTATGAAAAATATGTCACTTCCCTTACTAGTTATGCACAATGTGTCACTTCCATAATTATTTGTGTACAATATGAGACTTCCCGTACTATTTATGTACAATATGTCACTTCCCTTACTGTTTATGTACAATATATAACTTCCCTCACTATTTATGTACAAAATGTCACTTCCTTTTCTTTTTATGTACAATATTTCATGTCCTCACTATTTGTGTACAATATGCCACTTTCCACACTATTAGTGTAGAATATGTCACTTCCCTCATTATTTGTGTACAATATGTCATTTCCATCACTATTTGTGGACAATATGCCACTTCCTTCACTATTTGTGTTGAATATGTCACTTCCCTCACTTTTTGTGTACAATTTAGCAGTAGTAGTAATGCCCTAATCATTTCTCTCACAATTTGTGTACTTTATAGTATTAGTAGTAATGCTCTAATCACTTCACTCACTATTTGTGTACTTTATATTATTAGTAGTAGTAGTAATGCCCCAATCATTTCACTCACTATTTGTGTACTTTATAGTATTAGTAGAAGTAGTAATGCTCTAATCACTTCACTCACTATTTGTGTACTTTGTAGTATTAGTAGTGTAGTAATGCCCCAATCACTTCAGTCACTATTTCTATACACTATATAACTTCACGTATTATGTACAGATTACCCAAAACTTCACATCCACCCCACCAACCCATACATTACCGATTACTTCACTTAATATTGACTGAATAAACATCCTTGCAGTCATTATCTCAACATCTCAACGACAGACACAACACTTGCGTGTTATCACCACTCACTGAAAATCAACTGTGTTATTATCGCGCGTTGCAAATATCGTCACAACGGTTCAAACACAAATACCAACGGCCGATGACAGCTCCAGTATCGTTCCCTTAAGAACAATATTTTGGCCGCAGTCTCTATCTCAATTGAGTACTTAAATAAGTTACGAAGGAAAGATTACTTCTCTCTGCTGCTCTGTCCCCAGGGAGGAGGGCCTGTTAAATGGGAATCATCGATTCAATCTGCCATACGACTCGGATGTTCTTTAAAGAACCGTCTACTGTGAACAAAACACAGCATTGCAAGGAAAAATATAAACATTCTGATGTTTTTTTTTCTGCCTGTATATGTTATTCTTCTTCTTTTCTTATCATTTGCTTTCAACGTCGAGGGGAGATATAGTTGAAGGTTTTTTGCTCTTCCTTTGGTCTCTAAAGAAAAAGAGTTCTTAAATGTTATGTAGAGCCAGTCTTAACATATGGATGCGAATCATGGACAATAGGAAATCACTGGAGTCTGTAGAAATGTGGTTTTACAGAAGAATGTTAAAAGTACCATGGACAGCAAAGAAGAGTAATGAAGATGTTCTGAGAGAGGTCAAAGCAAAAAGAGAGCTAATTTCCAATATTAGGAAGAAACAATCATCATTTTTTGGGCATGTAATGAGAAGAGAACAACTGGAATATATTGTAACAACTGGAAAAATTGAGGGACGAAGAGATAGAGGGAAGCAAAGAGAAAAAATAAGAGACAGCTTAAGAGAATGGTTTGGCAGAAGGTCAACAATAGAAATGATAAATAGCTGCCGAGATCGAAAGTTGTGGAGAGACATGATCACCTACGCCAGTAGTAGGCACAGTACTTAAATTTTGGTCTCTAAAGCTGTTATGTTTCCTAGTGTTTCTAATATTCCATCAATCCATCTATTGGTCTCTAGTGCTGTTATGTTTCCTAGTGTTTCTAATATTCCATCAATCCATCTATTGGTCTCTAGTGCTGTTATGTTTCCTAGTGTTTCTAATATTCCATCAACCCATCTATTGGTCTCTAGTGCTGTTATGTTTCCTAGTGTTTCTAATATTCCATCAATCCATCTATTGGTCTCTAATGCTGTTATGTTTCCTAGTGTTTCTAATATTCCATCAAACCATCTATTGGTCTCTAGTGCTGTTATGTTTCCTAGTGTTTCTAATATTCCATCCATCCATCTATTGGTCTCTAAAGCTGTTATGTTTCCTAGTGTTTCTAATATTCCATCAATCCATCTATTGGTCTCTAGTGCTGTTATGTTTCCTAGTGTTTCTAATATTCCATCAACCCATCTATTGGTCTCTAGTGCTGTATGTTTCCTAGTGTTTCTAATATTCCATCCATCCATCTATTGGTCTCTAGTGCTGTTATGTTTCCTAGTGTTTCTAATATTCCATCAATCCATCTATTGGTCTCTAGTGCTGTTATGTTTCCTAGTGTTTCTAATATTCCATCAATCCATCTATTGGTCTCTAGTGCTGTTATGTTTCCTAGTGTTTCTAATATTCCATCAATCCATCTATTTCTTGGTCGACCCTGGGGTCTGGTGTCATTGCAATGTTTATTAAAAGCTCGTTGTGTTGTGTTTTGCTCTTTCTGTCTTATCTTGTGGCAAAAACCATCTTATCTGTTGTTTCTTTATGTATTTTATGGTGGAAATTATTCGTAACAATTTTCTCAGTTCTTCATTTCTGATCTTTTTTATCAGTCTGTTTCCTATCATGTGTCTGACACCATTCTCTGGGTAATATGTATTTTTTCTTATAGTACTTGAGTCTAGGTCTGGCATTGGTAGCACAACGTCGGGATGAAGCTTTTATTGTAGAGTGCCCGTTTTGCCTCTAGAATTATTTCCTTGTTAGATAATAATGGTGATAGCTAGATCTGATAAGCTTTGTTGCATCATGAGGGTAATTTTGCTATTTCTTTGTCACTATTCTTCCTAGGTATCTACATTTCTCCACTTATTTTAGTTGTCCGCTGTTTATCGTCTTATTGATGCTCTGTTTCTCTTTGGCTATTTTCTCAGCCTCTGTTTTCCTAGTGTTGAAGTTTGTTCAAAATAGGGAGCTATGTTAAAGCTATAAGCATTTTATAATGGTCATTGTTTCTTATTGCCGTGTAATAGACACCAGAGAGATGAAGAAGAAAGTGAGAAAGAAAGAATAACAAATCTCGTAAAACCACATATTGTACAGAGAGTATAGCATTGGAGCCCATACATATATTTACTATCGACATATTGACTGGGGAAACTAAGGGACGAAGAGATAGAGGGAAACAAAGAGAAAAGGTACCAGACAGCTTAAGAGAATGGCTTGGCAGAATGTCAACAACAAAAATAATAAATAGCTGTCGAGATCGAAAGTTGTGGAGATAAATGATCACTACGCCAGTATGCACA
>JAVIAB010000001.1:80690044-80697867 GCA_032433765.1 Megaustenia siamemsis | reverse complement strand
GTTGATGAATGTTTCTTCGATATGACGATTACTTCTGTTTCTTATTATTCAGACTGAGACCTTTCTTGTTGCTTTCTTTTACTATTATGTCTATCAGTTCTTGTAGTTCATTCTCTGTGTCTGCTATTAAGACTGTGTCATCCACATATCGCAAATTGTTTATGTTGTGACCATTGACTTCATTTCCTTTTTTGTCTACTATTGATCTCATAATATGTTCCCTGTAAAGTGAAAACAAATCGGCGACAGAAACACAGCCAAAATTATTATTTTTATTCCAGACCACCCAATCTCCCAGGCCATCCATCCATCAAGTTTCCAGACCACCCAATCTCCCAGGCCATCCATCCATCAAGGTTCCAAACTACCCAGCCTCCCAGGCCATCCTTTTTTATTATTAGCAAAAGAATTATGCCAAAACACAACTTATTATCTACATGTTAGTAGCAAGCCTTAAACGGGTACCGGATTTTTTTCTGGGAACGTTAAAGCGGCACTGGCGTAATACCAACCACATTACCCCAAAATGCATGTGCCGATGGTCTATAAAAGTGATGGTGACTAACACAATATTCCCTATACGTCACTTGGCGTGACGGGGGCACTTTACTTACTTTTATGTTAGGGGGAGAATTGAAAACAATGGATACATTAGTATGGTTAAAGCTTTACGTTATTGATGAAGATGTTGGGTTTTCTTTTATTTTAGCTGACTGCAGTTCACATTTCTATGCATTCATCTGCATTTCTTTGCCTTGACCTCTTTCTTATGATAGTAGCAAGTGCAAACTGCTGTAGTAGTTTCAAATTAAAACATGTGATGATTTCATTACTGTTGTTGTTGCTGTAATATTAATAAGAAAAGTGTCACGTAACCACCAAATGAACCAATACACTAATTAAATCCATCATTGACTATTAAACTGTAGATCTTTTAAACATCAGAAATAAAAGGGTTCGTAATTTTTTTTTAGTACAAAAGAGAAATAGTAGTTTTTGATAAATTATAAAAAATCGGAATTATTGCATACATAGCAAACCCATAGGTGCACGGTACCTATTAGATGATAATGAAGGGAATTCACCGAATATTCTGTCTAAAAAACTAAAAAAGATCTCTGGGATATTTGACACAAAAAAATATATAAAAATTAATAGGCATGTAGATTATTTAAAAAAATCACCAACATGTCAGACAAATGTAAAACAGAACTCAGCGTCATATCTGTCGCAGAAAGAATACTATTCACTGATATGTCTGTCAATAGAAGACATAATTAAAATGTATTCAGCAAAATGTCTGTCGCAAATAGTGTCACCAGCCCCGGAGAAAAGTCCTGACTGTCAAAGTGGAAACAGTCGATTACAGACGTGTCCCAGCGGGATTCATTTAACGACCTGTCTTACGGCTTACTGTGTCTGTCAGGAGCAGCCTTTCAACAAGCAGACATAGGGTGGGAGTTAACAATCATTTCTTAGGTCTTTTCCCTGGGCGTTCACTTACTGGCAGTGCGTGTACTCACACACCGTAAAGCAGTATATATGGGAGACTGGGTACGCTGTTATACTAAATGTATGGGAAACTGGGTGGTCTGGAACCTCGAAGGAGGGATGGCCTGGGAGGCTGGGTGGTCTGGAAACTTGATGGATGGATGGCCTGGGAGGCTGGGTAGTCTGGAAAACTTGATGGAGTGATGGCCTGGGAGCCTGGATGGTCTGGAACCTTGATGGATGGCTTGGGAGATTGGTTGGTCTGGAAACTTGATGGAGCGATGGCCTGGGAGATGGGTGGTTTGGAACCTTGATGGGTGGATGGCCTGGGAGCCTGGGTGGTCTGGAATCTTAATGGAGGGATGGCCTTGGAGGCTGGGTAGTCTGGAACCTTGATGGAGGGATGGCCTGGGAGGCTGGGTAGTCTGGAACCTTGATGGAGGGATGGCCTGGGAGGCTGGGTAGTTTGGAACCTTGATGGAAAGATGGCCTGGGAGGCTGGGTAGTCTGGAACCTTGATGGAGGGATGGCCTGGGAGGCTGGGTAGTTTGGAACCTTGATGGATGGATGGCCTGGGAGATTGGGTGGTCTGGAAACTTGATGGATGGATGGCCTGGGAGATTTGGTGGTCTGGAAACTTGATGGAGTGATGGCTGGGAGATTTGGTGGTCTGGAAACTTGATGGAGTGATGGCCTGGGAGATTGGGTGGTCTGGAAACTTGATGGATGGATGGCCTGGGAGATTTGGTGGTCTGGAAACTTGATGGAGTGACGGCCTGGGAGGCTGGGTGGTCTGGAACCTTGATGGATGGCCTGGGAGATTGGGTGGTCTGGAAACTTGATGGAGGGATGGCCTGGGAGATTGGGTGGTCTGGAACCTTGATGGATGGATGGATTGGGAGATTGGGTAGTCTGGAACCTTGATGGATGGATGGCCTGGGAGATTAACTGGTCTGGAAACATGATGGAGGGATGGCCTGGGAGATTGGGTGGTCTGGAAACTTGATGGAGGGATGGCCTGGGAGATTGGGTAGTCTGGAACCTTGATGGATGGATGGCCTGGGAGATTAACTGGTCTGGAAACTTGACGGAGGGATGGCCTGGGAGATTGGGTGGTCTGGAAACTTGATGGAGGGATGGCCTGGGAGATGGAAGTCTGGAACCTTGATGGATGGATGGCCTGGGAGGTTGGGTGGTCTGGAACCTTGATGGAGGGATGGCCTGGTAGGTTGGGTGGTCTGGAACCTTGATGGATAGATGGCATGGGAGATTGGGTAGTCTGGAACCTTGATGGAGGGATGGCCTGGGAGATGGGTAGTCTGGAACCTTGATGGATGGATGGCCTGGGAGATTGGGTAGTCTTGAACCTTGATGTATGGATGGCCTGGGAGGTTGGGTAGTCTGGAACCTTGATGGATGGATGGCCTGGGAGGTTGGGTAGTCTGGAACCTTGATGGAGGGATGGCCTGGGAGGTTGGGTAGTCTGGAACCTTGATGGAGGAATGGCCTGGGAGATTGGGCAGTCTGGAACCTTGATGGATGGATGGCCTGGAAGGCTGGGTGGTATGGAAGACTTGGTGATCTTGGAGATTGGGTAGTCTGGGAGACTTGGTGATCTTGGAGATTGGGTAGTCTGGGAGACTTGGTGGTCTGGGAGACTGGGTGGTTTGGGAGACTTGGTGCTCTGGGAGATTGAATAGTCTAGGAGACTTGGTGGTCTGGCAGACAGGGTGGTCTGGAAACTTGATGTAGGGATGGCCTGGGAGGCTTGGTGGTCTGGAAGACTGTGTGATCTTGGAGATTGGGTAGTCTGGGAGACTTGGTGGCCTGGGATACTGGGTGGTTTGGGAGATTTAGTAGTCTGTGAGACTGGGTAATCTGGGTCACTGGGTGACCTGGGTGATATAGTAGACTTAGTGGTTTGGGAGACTTGGTGGTGAAGTAGTTGGCGCGGTCTAAAACTAAAACGTCGCTTTCTAATCAAGAAATCAAGAGACCGAATGTGACTACAGGGAGAGAGGGGGAATTTTCACTTAAGATCCTAGGTTTTCTCGTGGCCTCACCATCTCCCGGTCTCAGAGTAATAAGATTCGATGTCTAGCCCTCTGGGTAGTGAGGTCCGACGTTTAACCCTTTCTGGGTAATGAGATTCGATGTCTAGCCCTCTCTGGGTAGTGAGGTCCGACGTTTAACCCTTTCTGGGTAATGAGATTCGATGTCTAGCCCTCTCTGGGTAGTGAGATCCGATGTCTAGCCCTCTCTGGGTAGTGAGATTCGATGTCTAGCCCTCTTGGGTAATGAGATTCGATGTCTAGCCCACTCTGGGTAGTGAGATCCGATGTCTAGCCCTCTCTGGGTAATGAGATTCGATGTCTAGCCCTCTCTGGGTAGTGAGATCCGATGTCTAGCCCTCTCTGGGTAATGAGATTCGATGTCTAGCCCTCTCTGGGTAGTGAGATCCGATGTCTAGCCCTCTCTGGGTAATGAGATTCGATGTCTAGCCCTCTCTGGGTAGTGAGGTCCGACGTTTAACCCTTTCTGGGTAATGAGATTCGATGTCTAGCCCTCTCTGGGTAGTGAGGTCCGACATTTAACCCTCTTCTGGGTAATGAGATTCGATGTCTAGCCCTCTCTGGGTTGTGAGATCCGATGTCTAGCCCTTTCAGATAACAGTAACAATTAAAATCTAGTTATCCTTCTGTGCATTTTGCGCGCTTTAAAGGACACTTGGCAGTTAAAAGCCAAACGGCTGCTACCAGGGTAAAGTGATTACAAATGTAATAAAGATGTATTCCAGGCTGCCCAACAGTGTGTCGTGGACCACGGATGTTCTGGGTCTTATCAGACAAGATTGGATCATGTATTATTGAGACCGGATTAAAATGACAACATAACTGAGCAGACCTATAATGTAACTATAACTGACAAATAACGTAACATTACTGACAAAACATAACTGGCAAACATAACTGACAAACATAACTGACAAACATAACTGACAAAAATAACTGACAAACAAAACTGACAAACGATGTAAACAACGTAATATAACCGACAAACAATGTAACATAACTGACAATCAATGCAACATAACTGACAATCAATGTAACATAACTGACAATCAATGTAATATCTTACAATCAATGTAACGTAACTGACAATCAATGTAACATAACTGACAAGCAACGTAAAATAACTGACAATCAATGTAACATAAATGACAAACAATGTAACATAACTGACAATCAATGTAACATAACTTACAATCAATGTAACGTAACTGACAATCATTGTAATATAACTGACAATCAATGTAACATAACCGACAAACAATGTAACATAACTGACAATCAATGCAACATAACTGACAATCAATGTAACATAACTGACAATCAATGTAACATAACTTACAATCAATGTAACGTAACTGACAATCAATGTAACATAACTGACAAGCAACGTAAATAACTGACAATCAATGTAACATAAATGACAAACAATTTAACATAACTGACAATCAATGTAACATAACTTACAATCAATGTAACGTAATTGACAATCAATGTAACATAACTGACAATCATTGTAATATAACTGACAATCAATGTAACATAACTGACAAACAATGTAACATAACTGACAATTAATGCAACATAACTGACAATCAATGTAACGTAACTGACAAACAATTTAACATAACTGACAATCAAACGTAACATAACTTACAATCAATGTAACATAACTGACAATCAATGTAACATAACTGACAATCATTGTAATATAACTGACAATCAATGTAACATAACTGACAAACAATGTAACATAACTGACAATTAATGCAACATAACTGACAATCAATGTAACATAACTGACAATCAATGTAACATAACTTACAATCAATGTAACGTAACTGACAATCAATGTAACATAACTGACAAGCAACGTAAAATTACTGACAATCAATGTAACATAAATGACAAACAATGTAACATAACTGACAATCAATATAACATAACCGACAATCAATGTAACATAACTTACAATCAATGAAACATAACTGACAATCAATGTAACATCACTGACAATCATGGTAACATAAATGACAAACAACGTAAAATAACAGACAAACAACATATAATAACTGACAATCCTTGTAACATAACTGACAAGCAACGCAAAATAACAGACTAACATTGTAACATAACTGACAAGCAATGTAAAATAACTGACAATCAATGTAACATAACTGATAATCAATGTAACATAACTGACAGTCAACGTAACATAACTGACAATCAATGTAACATAATTAACAAGCAATGTAACATAACTGACAAACAATGTAAACATAACTTACAAACAACGTAAAATAACTGACAAACAACGTACTATAAATATCAAACAACGTAACATATCTGACAAACAAAACAACATAACTGAGAAAAAACATAACATAATTGAGAAACAACTTAATTTAACAGAGAACAACTTAACTACAGTTTGCAACGACCTCAAATATATTCAGAAGTATGCAACTGTCAGGCAATTGTACAATACAACATGACTTGTTGTATACCTCAGCTACACTAAATCCTGTTAACTTCTCTAAATTAGTTTGCATAGAAGCATACATCAGGACACACTGCAGAAATTAACTTAGAATATAACACACGTTTTTTTCTTTGGAATCCCCAAGGGTATAAGACAAAGAGGATGCTAAAATATACTTGGAGAAGACAGGTGGAAGCAGAGATGAAGAACATGCGGAAGATATAAAGCGGCCTTAAGGGAATTGCAAGAAACAGGACTCCTTGCAAAGTGTTTGTCGTAGACTTAAATGCTCCATAGGAAGAAGAAGAAGATGTGAAGAAGAGGCATGTATAATAACACATATAAGACAGCCAGTCGGTAAAGTTACTTGATAATATCCCCAAATACTGCAATTTTTGTTATTATGAGGCGGCAACGTCTGTGAAGAACTTTATAATGAGGCGCTAATTTCGGAGGCGAAGGCGCGCCTCCCAGCACCAGAGCTGGAAGTTCTCAACGACCTACAGCTGATGGCTTGCGCCAGGATCGGTGAACCAAAACCATCCAGACCCTGCTCCACCTCTCCGCGGTGCTTCCAATATCAGACTAACCTGTCTAGTCTGGTCAAGAGTGCAGGGATCGAAGAGGGACGACAACCCGGTACTAAAAATGTCGTGCTGAAGTCGGATGTGTTGGGTCGAAAGGCGCAAATATAACAGTTTTACTGCAAACCACAACACAACGCAGACACGTCCACTACGTCCTTGTAAGGGCGGATGATGAAGAGGGATATTCTAGTCTACCACGATACTCTAGAATACTTTAGTCATCGGGCGAAGGCAACCAACCACCACCACTATATCAGTAAATAACTTTATAATGAGGCGCTAATATCTGTAAAGAACTTTATAATGAGACGCTAATATCTGTAAAGAACTTTATAATGAGACGCTAATATCTATAAAGAACTTTATAATGAGGCGTTAATATATGTAAAGAACTTATATTGAGTTATTGAGTTATTTGCGGGTCATCATCATTGCACTCCGAACATGTCCATAGGTGCTCAGATCCCCTCCTCAGCAATTCCCTCGGTGTCCAGCGACTGACGACTCCAGTTCTATGTTGGTTGATAAGTCTTCTTACACGGCCACTAAGTTTCTCATTTCTGGCTGTACCCATCTTAACTCCATTTCCAATAAAGAACTTATAATGAGTCGCTAATATCTGTAAAGAACTTTATAATGAGGCGCTAATATCTGTAAAGAACTTTATAATGAGGCGCTAATATCTGTAAAGAACTTTATAATGAGGCGCTAATATCTGTAAAGAACTTTATAATGAGGCGCTAATATCTGTAAAGAACTTTATAATGAGGCGCTAATATCTGTAAAGAACTTTATAATGAGGCGCTAATATCTGTAAAGAACTGTATAATGAGGCGCTAGAGAATTGAAGCCTTTGAAATGTGGATATATAGAAGAATAGGTAGAATTGGATAGAAAGAAAAGAAAACAAACGAGGAAGTTTTAAAACAAAAAACAATGAAAAAAGAATTAGAACTCTGATAATCTCTGATGTCACAGACCGATTCTCAAACAGTGCAGAGCGAGTAAAAGAGACAAATGAGTGCGTTAAAAGTACACAGTGAAGAGAAAACCACTATGTAAACGTAAGTAATTGAAAAATGAAAATACTACACATCCAATATAACAAATTTAAAATAATTCATTCAATTATTTCACATCAATCAATAACTCCGTTTCACACAAATTAACCCTTCCCATACGGAAGCTTTTTAT